>CAJNJA010006317.1:282-17023 GCA_905231915.1 Symbiodinium necroappetens
TATTTAGAACCCGATAAGGTAACCCCAACAAGGAACTTCTTGGGGGCCTTTTTTTTGACCCTATAAGGTAACCCCAACAAGGAACTACTTACTTAGGGGCCTATTATTTAGAACCCGATAAGGTAACCCCAACAAGGAACTATTTAGGGGCCTATTAGTTAGAACGCTATAAGGTAACCCCGACGAGAACTACTTAGGGGCCTATTATTTTGTACCTTGTAAGGTAACCCCAACAAGGAACTACTTTTGGGCTATGGGTAGTTTGCAAGCTACGTTGACTGTTGGGTAACTGCATGGGCTCATGCGGCTAGGTCTCTGATCGTCCAGACCCACCAGAAACTCCATTGCCGTGGCAAGTCCAACCTGCCCGCTTCGGCTCAAGACTGGAAAACAGACCTAAACCCTAAAAACCCTAAAACCCTAAAAAACCCTAAAAACCCTTAAAAACCCTAAACCCTAAACCCCTAAACCGTTAAACACCCTAAACCCTAAAACACTATAAACTCTAAAAGCGGAGGTCAGGGCTCAGGGTTTGCCGTTTAAGGTCGATGGAGCTTGCGGCTAAGCTCTGGCGACTTTGGCTTTGGGCCTGAATGGCTGTAAGGGTTTAGGGTTTAGGGTTTAGGGTTTAGGGCAGGTGGTACCGGTATGAGTCCGGTATGAGTTTTTGTCCTTGCATTTTGAAGACAGCCAATCCCTCAAAAGCAGAATCGACAACTCCTTCGTCCGGGTTAAGCTCTTCTCTCTCTATCTCTAACTGCTCTACCTGTCTTTCTTCTTAAGCTGTGGCATGGTTTACCTTTCAGATGCCTTGCTTCTCTCGCCCTCGCTCGATCTCCCCCTCCTACAGACTCAACGCATGAAGCTTTCCCGCCCTCATCCTCCACCAAGCCTTGAGCTTAACAAACCCGACGCCTGGGCCTTTGAGGTTGAGGTTTGGGGCTTCGAGGATTTAGGGTTAGGGTTCAGGGCTTTGGGGTTAAAGTTTGGGGTTTATGGTTTGGGGTTCAGGGCTCGTTGCTGAGGGGTTACCTGAACTCTTTGAGCTCAGGCTTTAGGTACTACAGGTTCTAAAAGATGTCGAATCAGTTTAAGCTCCGCATACCCGGCGCCCTCATGAAAAAATGCACCCCTAACGTTGATAGTGTTGTTGATAGCGGTTTGGAGTTTTCCTTTTAGCATGACTACGAAGAAGACTGTAAAGGTTTGTTTTTTATATACACAGAGAAAGGGAGACATATATAACATGAAATGAAATATGCATATATATATATATATATAATGCTATATAACACCTTTGTACGCGTGTCTACTTACGACCCCTACAATTACCCCGCATCCGTGCCTCCGGTTGCAAATTCGTCGTCCCCATGCGAAAACTGACATTCTGCAAGCCGACCTCGCAATTGAGGGTCTAAGGTTGATAGGCTTGGTGGTTTGGGGTTACCTACACCTACCTTGTGGTCAGGCCCAAAACAATTCCATATCAGGTTGGAATTTAAAAATAACCCTACCAAAAACAGTAGGTAAGGGTACTTTAAGGTAAAGGGCTTAGGGCCGAAGGTGTAGAAGGTCGAGGGTCTCTAAACCCTTTTTTGAACGAGGGTCTAGAGACCCTAAACCCTAAACCCTACGGTCTCTAAGGCTTTCGGTTTAAGGCTTAGGTCCTCGGGTTCTGGGGGTCGACGGGGTGTACGGATGGTTAGGGCCTGGGGGTTTATACGGGTTTGGGCTTTAGAGGTGCTTGCTGCGCAGGGCTTCCATAAGGTTTGCGGTTTCAGAAGTCGTCGCAGTAAGTCGTGTTGCTGATCCTTCGATTCCTCTTGTGGCCGTCGTTCCCCCATCGCGGGCCCAGGCGGTTCATACAGGTGAAAACTTCGACTGGAAACTCTTTGGTGCCTCGTTCGCCATTCTTTTCGCCAGGGCGCTGATCACTCCAAACCCTAATGACAACCCGAGAATGACCATCAAAACAGCAAAAACCCTATAAACCCGCAAATCCGAAACCCTAACAGCCCTCCTTGAAACCCAACATTCAAATTATATAAAAAAGGAATCCTGAATCAATAAGGGTTTAAATCTTTTCCTTAGTTAAGACTCTTTTGAGGCTCTGGGTGCACTCCACACCCCCACACCCTAAAAGCCAGCCTCCGAACGCCCGGTACAAGACTGGTTTTACTTTTACTGTTTTGGGGTTTACCTTAAACCCTAAACCCTAAACCCTAAACCCTAAACCCTAAAACCCTAAACCCTAGGGCGTTGACTTTAGGGCTCTGGGCATTTCAAGCGACCAAGACAGGAGCAAGGGACCTAGACGGGAGAATGGCGCAGAACTAGAGTCAGAGCGTTAAAGGGACCTACGAAGACTGTATATGCTTGGGGCATATCCCCCAAAACCCTAAACGCTAACCCCTAAACCCTAAAACCCTAAAACCTAAAACCCTAAACCCTAAAACCCTAAACCCCTGCAGCCCCAGCGGCATTCGGAGTCTGGATGCCAAGAACGGGTGGCCCGAAGCGAGCCACGAGACCTACCTGGGATCTAAGGTTGAAGCCATGGGCCCATACGGGCCCTTAACCCTGGGATCCTTACACACCTGCTATATACCCTATATGTACCTTTCAGGGCCCCGAAAAAGGTCTAAGGGCCCATATTAGGGGCCCATACTTCTAACCTTAGATGGGAGTGATCGGCTCGAGCACCCAGTGAAAGGCAACTACAGGTGGGGAGTTTAGGGCTTATAGGGTTTATGGGTCTGGGGCTTATAGGGTTTAGGGTTTAGGGTTTAGGGGTTTAGGGTATTTAGGGCTTCTGTAAGGCTTCTATAAAGGTATATAGACCTTCTATAAGGCCCCTGTAACGGTACACCTGAAAATGCCCTAGACCCAGTCACTCCACCACACTCAGGGTTCAGGGTTTAAGGCTTTCGGGGTTGAGGGCTTTAAGGTTTAGGGTTTAGGGGTTGAGGGCTTCAGGATTCAAGGTTTGGTGAAAGGACATGTGGCACCTACCCTTGATGCTCAAACCTCCTATAAAGCCCGTGTCAAAGCCCACAGTTTGAAACATATTAAGTCCACTATCCCAAAACGAGCCCAACACCTCTACAACCCTGAACTAAAGCATGCCCCCGCCTCTCCAAGTCCCCGAATCTGTCTAAACCCTACCCCCCCAAACCCTAAAACCACCAAGGTTCGGCCCTAAACCCTACCCACGGCAAGACCTAAACTCTAAACCCTAAACCCTACACTCCGAAAAGCCCCAAAAGCCCTAAACCCTACACTCCGAAAGCCCTAAAAAAACCCTAAACCCCACACTCCGAAAGCCCTAACAAACCCGAAACCCTACACTCCGAATGCCTTTAAAGCCCGAGTTTCCGAAGGCCCTAAAGTTCCTTTTCCCACCTGCCTCGAAGTGCTTGCGCATGTCGATGTCCAGGGCCGCCAGGGCAGCGAGGTAACTTCTCGACCTGAAGGGCTTTGGGGTTTAGGGCTTAGGGCTTAGGGCTGAGGATTAAGGGCTTAGGGTTTAGGGCTTAGGGCCGAAGGGTTTGGGGTTTAGGGCCTAAGGGTTTGGGGTTTAGGGCCTAGGGAAGTGGAAGGTTTAGGTTTGAAATTTCAGGTCTGGGGTTTTTGGGTCTTTGCACGGAAGCGTCTCAACCCGAAAGAGGGAGCAGTGTTTAGGGCCTTTCGGGTGGGTCTTGGGGGTTTGGGAGTTTAGGGTTCAAGGTTTTAGGGTTGAAGGTTTCAGGTCTATAAGTCTTAGGGCTTTGGAGGTTTCAGTGTATAAGGGCTTAGTGTCTTTACAAGGGCTCACTTGAAGGGGTCCTCGTCCGGGTACCTTCTCGAAGTGTGGGTTTAAGAGACTGTTGAGACGGGCTGTGTAAAGGCTCTAGGGCTTGGCAAAACGCGTTTAGGTTTCAGGATTTGGGCTTTGAGCTTTGGGGCTTGGGGTTCCGAATTGTCCAGGTTTCTCAGACAACCTTCGTACTGCTAATTGGACACTCTGACATTCTGTTTATTTGCAGCCTACAATATTTTTGCTGGGCCAAGCCCGCATCTAGCAGCCCTACACAGCACGAAACAAAATTTTCCATTACGCGACTCCCCGACAACTTGCCTGGCGCATCCCTCATACTCTGCAGAAGACCGGGCAGCGACGCGTTACAAAGAGCCTCGACGCGCCAAGCCTTCAAGATTGGACTAGTGCTTTGGGGTACTGTAGCCGGACGATATGGGGGTTTCCGAAAATAGGGGACCCTAATATAGTTCCCTAAATAGTAGGATCCTTATTATAAGGACCCCAAAATAAGGTACCCTAATTTCCGGAAAGTGCCATATAGGAGGGACTGCAAGGGGATACCATATCATTGTTCAGACCTCTGTATCAAAGCCAGAGAACCTCTTTACATAACCCTTTGTAGCCCTTGCACGAACCCGTTGTAACCCGTAAAGAAAAACCGTGCTTTGAAGGACTAAAACCGTAAACCCTAAACCTAAGCCCTAAGCCCTAAAGCCCTAAGCCCTAAAGCCTAAGCCCTAAAACCTGGTGCCTGAACGCCCTTAAAAACCCTTTAGACCAGTGCGACCCAGGCAGCTCCGACAGGGGTGCGAGGACGCCGAGAGCCAGGGACGAGGCAGAGCAGGAAGTCACAGCCTTCTCTAGGGCTTCTTAAGGTTTACAGGGGCTTAAGGAGTTGGGGCTTCCCCTTCAGGGGGAAGCGTGACTTTTTTTTAAATGAAAGCTGTAATGATCAGGAACACGAAAAAGCTAGGTTTCTTAGGGTTTGGACTCTTGCAACTCGGATGATGCATAGGTCATATTGGCCCAGGCCATGCCGTCGACGGCGGCGATGGCCAGCGTGAGTTCGTCCTGAGTCATTCCGACAGTCTCGGTCGCATCACCAGCGTCCACCAGCGACTTGATTGCTTGTTGCGGCATCGCCACGCGCACCGCCTGGCGAAGCGAGCCGCCCTCCCTGCTCGACGACGTCATGCTTGCCCTTCGCCACGGAGCTGGCTGCCATGTGCCTCATGGCAGTCGACATTTGGAGCGAGGTCCAGCGCCAGTGTGACAGCCGCGAAGCCCCACAGTTCGGCCGCTGCTGGCATAGAGGACGCCCGCGGACTCAAGCCACGAAACAACGCGGCCGAACGGGTCAAGGAACGCGCAGCTCACCCCGCCCCTGCGCCACCGCGATGAATCGTTGTGTCGGCATCAGGGTTTTGGGTTCAGGGCTTCTGGAATGGATCCTCTCTGCACTCCCTTTGAGGGCTCGTTCAAGGGATCCTTCAAGGGTCGCTATTATAAGGGTTGCCATAAGAGCTGCTTTTAAAGGGTTCTTTGAAGGCTTTAGAGTCTATAGGGTTTTGGATCCCTCAACCCCTAAACCCTAAACCCCTAAACCCCTAAACCCCCAAACCCTAAACCCCGAAACCCTACACCCTTAAACCCTAAACCCGGGAACTTGGGGTTTCTGGAGCTTTGAGGTTTTCGGGTTCTCAACTGTGTGCTTGCGGTCTGGGCTCTACGTCTCACTGAAGGGATCTTCGGATAGTCAGCTCTGGGCCCCTGCGCCGACTATGATTCTGAAAGCCTGCTCCGAACCCTTAAGGGGCTCAGTACCCTAGCCCAGAAAAAGTGAATCCTAGAATTCTGGCGGGAACTTACACGCCCCAAAGTATCAAAAGGGATCCTTATACCTTAAACCGTCAAAACCCATCCAGACCCGGCCACGCTAAGCAGGTCATTGCGTAGTTGGGGCTGGACTGGGGTGTTCCAGCCAAAATGAACGAAACCTGAGGATTTAGAGGCGTACCGATTTCGTGGATAAGGGCTTAGAGTGCAGGGGTTCAGGGGCTAGGGGGCTGAATTAAGGCCCTACACTAGTTACACCTTAAACCGTAAACCCTAGGCCCTAGACCCTGTATGGGTCTTAGGGTGCAGGGCGTAAACCCGAACGGAGGCGTCAGCGGCGGAGTTCTTGCGAGATGATACGACACCAGAGTAGGGACATAAGAGTTTATAGGGGCTTCTATAGGGCTTACGGGGAGTTCTGTGACCCTGGAGTCTCTTTAGGGTTTAGGGTTTAGGGTTTGGAGTCTCTACTACCGACATCACGAAAGAAAACTACACGCCAAACACCTGCCGAATCCAACCCTAAACCCTTAACTTCTGTTTTGAGAGGCTTCAACGATTTTTTTGAACTTTTGGGCTAACGAAGCGCCTGCATGACAAAGGAGTATCCGCCCTGATGTCGGTCGGCAAGGTCGTTTCTGTACGAGCGGACCCCAGGAGTACTATGGCCCCGCCTACACTGTTTATACTTAGGCCCCAACGGGCTTCATGGACGCTTAATCCCAAAGCCACTTAATTAACCCTGAACCCTAAACACCCTTGCAGTAGCCTTGCAGACCCCGTGAGGATCACTTATCGGACTCCTAAACCCTAAACCCCAATCCCTAAACCCCTAAACACTAAACCCCAAAACCCAATCCCCAAACCCTAGACCCTAAACGGCAATCCCTATACCAATACCCTATAATAATAACCTGTACCCTAAACCGTAAACCCTAAACTCTGAACTCTGAACACCCCCTTGTGCGGAGAGCGGCTGTCAGGAGCACTATGCCCAGCATCGGTTTCATCGGCACGGCGCCCTTAGAAGCCTCAAAGCTGCCAAAGGCTTAAATAGGGTTTAGGGTTTGAGCTTAGGGTTTAGGGTTTAGGGTTTAAGGTTTGGGCTTAGGGTTTAGGGTTTAGGGTCTAGGGTTTGGGCTTAGGGGCAAAGGCTTCGGGCTTAGGGTTTGGGGCTTAGGGTTCGGGGCTTAGGGTTTCGCGCTTATTTCACGGAAGTCCTTTGGTTTCCGGGGACGGAAAATTCGGACGGCGTGCCTGCAGCGAAGCTTGACCTTTCGGCCTGGTTCTGGCGGCCCGATCCTTTCTCCCTCCCCGCGCCGCTCATGAGGCGGCGCACCACGCAGAGCTACGCCGTTTAGGGCTTAGGAACCTCAGCTCTTCTTCGTTAATATCGGGAACCCACCATGTGAGAAACAGGAGTAGGCAGCTCTGAGTTTCTGCCTCTGCCGTCGTCAGCACCGAGACAAAACCATAGTCTTATGATAGAGAGGGTTAACTTCACAGGAAATAGCATAATTTGGAGTTAGGTTTTTTGTTGTTGCTGCTTCTGAGGGTGCTGGCGCTGTTGGTTGCCGTCGTTGCCACTCATGCTGTTGCTGTTTGTATTGCTGCTAGTGGTCGTCTTAAAAATATTGCAACAAGAACCCGTATGTCATTATGAAAGGGGGGAACCCCGAGATCGGCCGACAGGCCACAGTAAATGGCTGGCACACCTTATAAACAGAACTCCAAGAAGATCAACCCCGAATTTTCCATGGGAGCCCCGAAACTGGGGGAGGTTTGCAAAACCACGAGAATCGTGGAATTTGCGGCAAACCGGGCTTCTGGTCAAGCTTGGTGGAGGAGCCGCAAAGTAAATGGCCTATTTTATAAGCACTCAGCCCCCACTTTTCCGCTGCAGTCGCTGAAATTGGGGGAGGCCTGCAAACCCAAGAAAATCGTCGAGCTTGCCACAAGCCGGGTTTCTGGCCGTCGGAGCCGCTGAAAAAGTGGAGGGAAACCACGATTCACTTTTCCAGCGGTTTTCTTGCTGCCTCATGTGGGGATTAGAAGTTACAACCAGTCAAACTACCGAACTGTAGCTAAAGTCACTTTGCTCATAACTTGCTGATAACTCTTCTTCTAAATTCCAAGAAGCCCAGGAACCTTAATGTACGGCTCCAACCAAAGGCCCCTGCACCTTGAGCTTTTCCCATTAAACCTCTAGGGTTTCAGGGTCTCGGGTGGCCATGACTCGCAGCGGTACCGTAACAAATATCCCTATCATGGCTGTAATTGCCATTAGGGTTGCTGCTGTTGCTTACGCTGCGAGCAGTCAGTACATGGAGGTGCATGGGACTTAGCAAGCAAATCTACAAGTATCTTACAGAGGGCGTCATAAATGAGCAGAGTTACCTTTTTTCTAATCCCAGGTACCAAGTCCCATGACTGTTTTAAGCAGTTACTAGCATCCTCACGCTAAACCCTAAACCCTGAACCCTAAACCCCGAACCCCTTTTTACCACAGGGCTCAAGCCTAGCGGAGGACGACCTTCCAACCCTCCATCCTTCAAGCCCTAAGCCCAAATATGGGTGTTTCCGAAAATAGGGGACCCTAATAGAGTACCCTAAATAGTAGGATCCTTATTATAAGGACCCCAAATTAAGGTACCCCTTATTTTTGGCAAGTCCCAAATATAACAACCTCAGCCGAATCAGCTCCATCACCAGCTTTACGCACAGTGTTACTTTGCAGTTGCTACTCCTCCATTTTTGGCCTTCGGTCTGTCAGTACTATCACGACCAAGTGTGACTACTGAGGTCATGACGTTGCTGTGGCAAGTTGCGGCATGTTCACCAGTGCAGATTCTGATTGCTGGTGCCATGGCTTCTGCTGACCTGTTGAATTTCTTGCTTTTCAATTGGCTCAGTTTGATCTCGCAGTCGAGATTTTGGTTATACCTAGTACTAATGTAAACTGTAAGTCCTCCTGATGCTTGCTACGATTGCCGTTATATACACAAGCTAGGTGATGCTAGGTGTGTTCGTTGCTACTGCTACTGCTATCACTCCGCTACCAGAACTAGTAGCAGGACAACAACGACAAAGCCGCTGTGCTGCTGCCACTGCAGCTACTGCTGTTGAAGCTGCTAGATGCCAGTGTACTCGTATGTACAAATCATACGGACATTTGGGTGATCAAAACAAACCCTAAACCCTAAACCATTGTTGGCTGCGAGATTTATCCTGCGGGGTGTGGACCCAGTCATAGCCCATACCCTCAGCACTAAACCTAAAGGAAACCCACAACCAAAACCCCACCTTCTACCATGGGCCGCAGCATCCCATCTCAGGGCGACGCAGCAGGCGGCACTTGACATTGAAGTGGCTTAAAATCCAGGTCTAGGTTCTAGGATTCACCCAAACTACCGTTAGGTCCTAGCTCAGACGGCCAGGGCGGGTTCACCTAGAGGGTTGAGGACCCAAAAAGGCGTGAGTAAGCCAAAAAAACATCATCCCTAAACCCTAAACCCTAAACCCCTAAACCCAAATCCTAAACCCTACCCTAAACCCAAATCCTTAAACCCTAGAGCGTTTCCGGGCGAGGCTATGTCTTCGCCTCGTGGGTTCAACATGTGCGAATTCGTGAAACCCCCGCTGCAGGTGCCCCCTGTTTCAGGGGCCTGCTTGGGCCTGTACTTCGGATTAGGGTTTAGGGTTTAGGGTTTTCCCGGAGCACCGAAAGGACCTTAACTAATAGCTCGGGAAGTTCTATCGGGGTCTGAACAATCAAAACTTGGACTTGGTGGTTTGAGTTCGACAAGGCTTTCACAGGTTGATAGGGGTTTAGGGCTTGCGGTGGTTCGGGTTTCCGGGTCTTGCAGGGCTTAGTGCTGAGGCATATGCCGCAAATTAAAGTAACCCCTAGCATGTTGATTTTAAGGTCCCTTTTTTAAGCACGGACTTGCAGTGTATGCCGGCAGCGAAGCTCGAGGGCAGAGCCTTCCTCAGTCACCTTAGGAGACCTAGGGGATGCACACACGAGCAGCGCCCCTAAACCCTAAACCCTGAACCCTAAACCCTGAACCCTAAAACCCTAAACCGGAAGATCTGGGCCAAGCCCTCAGCCTTGAGGCCTTGGTGGAGTCTCTCCTACCTTCCGCCCAACCCCGTCCTGTCAGCCTCTCGGTGGGGCGACTGGGGCCGATGGAGCTGGGGCTTTAAGCTTAGGGCTTAGGGTTTTTCTAATTTTAAAGTGTGGTTTAGGGTTTAGGGTTTAGGGCTTAGGGCTTAGGGTTTAGGGTTTAGGGTTTAGGGCTTAGGGTTTAGGGTTTAGGGCTTAGGGTAAGGGGAGTTGGGACTTCAGTGCCAGTGAGTTTAGCAGTGCGGTAAAGTTACAACTCGTGGCATCTGCATTGAAAAGACCTGCTGACTTCTGGCCCTGCTTCCTTAGTCTTCCTCGTAGTGCAAGCCCATCGGAACCGGAAAAGATTCGAAACCACAACACCAATTAGTTTCGACCCCAAACCAGAAACCCCTAAACCCACCAGCCTACACCTGAAATCGCTAGACTCTAAAACCCAAGGCCCTAAATCCAAAGCCCCAAATGCCAGAGTCCCTAAGATGGGGCCCTCAGCACCCCAGAAAAACCTTCAACTACCCCTACAAAACTCTGGTAGAACCTCAAAACCCTAAACCCTTAAACCCTAAATCCTAAACTAACCCCATGAAAGCCAAAAGGCACGGGGAAAAAGGCCATGCGGTCCTCCCCTAACGAATCTCGGCTTTCCTCAAAAAACAGCCGGCCCTCAAAAATTCGGCATCTCACCGTTTAGGGTTTAGGGGTTTAGGGTTTAGGGGTTTAGGATTTAGGGTTTAGGGTTTAGGGTTTAGGGATTCAACATAAGGAAGCTAAAAGCCACAATAACCTGATCACGATGTCGTTCGTACTTCTGAAGAATATGAGAATGATCAGCATGGAACTGGTAGTGGTACTGTTGATGATATAAATCCTGCATTACCTTAACGACCCTAAACTATGGGAATCATGGTATGTTCCTTATTATGGGCAATGCAGGCATCATCAACCGAAGTGGTAGTATGACAGAAGAGTGAAATCCTAAACTAGCCCGAAACCCTAAATTCAAACCCTACATGCTAGTCTACGTGCAGGACAGGTGCCCATGTGGCTTGAGATCCCTTTTTACTAAATATTGAAAGCCCCCTCGGCCCTAGGCCCTAAACCCTAAAGCCCGAAACCCTGAACTCTAAACCCTAAACCCTCAAGCCCGAAACCCTGAACTCTAAACCCCAAACCCAAAAGCCCGAAACCCTGAGTGAACTCTAAATCCTAAACCCTCAAGCCTAAACCCTTTTTAACGAGGTCTCTCTGAAGTGCCATCGCCGAGGCGGGCAGCTGGGAGGCACTTCAAGCCTAAACCCTAAACCCTAAACCCAAACCCAGAAACCCTTGGAACGCTTGAGGAACCTAATCCTAAACCCTCGTTTGGGAACCCGCATAGATCCCTCTAAGGACCCTAAACCCCTCTTTTGGGAAGCCTTGAAGCACTAAACCCTAAACCCTAAACCCAAACCCAGAAACCCTTAAAGGAACCCTTAAGCAACCTAATGGTAAACCCCTAAACCCTTGAAGCACTCAGTGCAGGGAGGCCCCGTGCCTGCTCCGGCGACTCTGTGCAGTCGGTGCCATCGCCATCGCCGCGGAAGACGCCCCCTGCAACCTGCGGTTTATGAGGTTTAAGGGTTTGGGGGTTTAGGGGTTTAGGGTTGAGGGGTTTAGGGTTGATTTAGGGGTTTAGGGGTTTAGGGGTTTAGGGGTTGAGGGGTTTAGGGTTGAGCGGTTTAGGGTTGCGGGTTTGACGCTACAAAGGTTTGTAGGCATGCTATGGAACTAGTGACTATAAGAGGGTGTAACTATGCGCCATGCCCTCTATATGAAGTTGAAGCCGTAAACTCAAAAAAAACTGCAACCTAGAACCCTAAACCCTGAAAACTACAACCCTCACCCCAAAGGCCGCGGAAACGTTTCAAGCTTTCGAAACCGCCTGAAACCGTGAGACTGCCTGATTTTGGACTCACAGGCAGATGTGCTGGGAGCCTCTCAGCACGGCGCTGGATTTCCGGCGCTGCTCTTGCACTTAGGGTGTGAAGGGTCTAGAGTCCGGTACTTCCGAGACTCAACGGAGCAGGTGCCAGAGATATGAAACCAAATAAGGGTTTTTTGACTCTCACACTCGCACAAGCAAGCAAGGCTCCACAAAGCAAGGGTTTAGGGTTTGGGGTCTAGGGTTTAGCAACCCTCGTAAAGTCCGCCTCAAACCCTGGAAACCCAAACCCTGAAAGCAGCACAAATAAAACTGTAAAGCCAATATAATCTGATAAGCCCTTTGTTTCTCGCCAGTGGATCAAGTACAAACCCTAAAGCATAACCTGCCCGCACCCTGAACCACAAGCCTACACCCTGAACCCAAATCCCAAACCCTACAGACCCAAATCCCAAACCCGGAACCCTCAACCCTAAACCCTCATCGTTTTTTGAAACCCTAAACCCCCAACCCTCAACCCTAAATCTTGAAACCCTAAACCCTCAAAATCCCTAAACCCCTTATAGATCCCTTATAAATCCACTTAAAGGAACCCTAAAACCCTATAGATCCCTTTAAAGAAACCCTAAAACCCTCAACCCTTCTTAAAGAGGGCCTCGCCGCTGTCCAAGAGTGCCGCGGTGGCGCGGAGGGCCGCAAGCTGGACCTGAAGTTACCCAAATCTTCTTACACTTTAAGTTTTAGGGTTTAGGGCTGTAAGAGTTTAGGGTTTAGGGCTTAAGGCTTAGAGGTTTAAGGGTTTAGGGTTTAGGGTTTACGGCTTAGGGTTTGTTAAAGGGCTCGTTATCTTCTTATACTTTAAGCTTTACGACTTGTTAACGACTCTTTTCCAACTGCCCCAGGTCGAAGCTCGCTAGAAGTCTTAGGTTTAGGCTTTAAGGTGTAGTGTTTAGGGTTTAGGGTTTAATGATTGAAGTGGTTTAGGGTTTAGCGCTAATCCAGGGGTTTAGGGTTTTTTTTCAGGATTGCGGGTTTAAGACGGTTTAAGCTACCAAAGATATTCTTACATTTACGGCTGAGGGATCCGTCAGGGTTCCTCTAGATAAGGGATCTGCAAGGGTTTCTTAGTCTTGTATGGATCTATGAGTCTATAAGGGTTTCACTTAAGGGAACTATACGGGCACGATCCCAGCTCTTCTGTGCCATACATTAAGGGGTTCAGGGTTTCGGCACACTTCTCGATTTGTGTTCGGAGTCTAGGGTTTAGGGTCTGGGGTCACTAGAACTAGAGGTTAAGGGGCTTGAGGCTCCTTTTCTCGATGAAGGTGTAGGGCGTTCAACGGTTTGTTGAATGAGTGTTTACAGCCTTTGTTAGCGCCCAAACCCTAAACCCTAAACCCTAAGCCCTAAACCCACGATACCATGAAGTATGGAATGGGTCTCCCTAATACTACCCTAGGAGCTGAGGGGTTCTTGGAGCTCGAGGGGCTCTGGGTTTAGGGTCTGAATCTCTTTGAAGGCTCCGTCCGATGGTTTAGGGTTTAGGGTTTTAGGGTTTGGGGTTTGGGATTTTTCAATCCAGGTCTCATTTCGATACCACAGTCAAGGCCACCGCGCCAAACCGGATAGTTGCCTGGTAACTATCGAGCCATGCTTGCAGGGAGATGGCGTGTCGCAAACGACTCATCTGAGGTCAGGCTGAAAACCAGAGCTGCTAGTTCGATATCCTTTGCAGGCAGTCCCACGCTTTGTAAGACCGGATTCACTTGCGAGCTCATCGAAAAACGCAAACTTGATGGTGCTTTCATTTACAGGACAGAGGACTGGCACAGTAGCTGCGAAACATTTGCGGAACGCTGACATGAGAGCGTCGGCAATTTGAGGGGTAGCGGGGATACTCGTGCCGAAGGGTTTCAATTTGGCCCAATAGTCGTCCGGGCAAACTTATGCAGGAGCAAGCTTCATTTGCACAAGCGACTTTGCAAGCGCGCTTTGGACAAGAACTCGATGCAAGCAACAATCTTTCAAGGCAAGGCTGACAGGGGCGAGATCCACCACTGGTCGCTTCGAACCCAGAATACAGACAGGAGTCAGAGTTCGCATGTCAAACTCGCGGCACGCTTCCGCCAACCGTAGGTTCTAGATGCCATATCACCAAACCCTAAACCCTAAACCGTCCAGGGTTGTACGTTGTTCGGATTCGGATCTAATGTTCAGGGCTTAGAGTTTAGGGTTTAAGGGCTTGGTTCGTAACTGGCTTCAGGTTTCGGGTTTCCTAACATGCCTACTGTTCTGGTGACTCTAGGCCTCGGCAGAGAAGTCTTGAATTTAGGGTTTAGGGTTTAGGACCCTTGTAAAACCCTTAATCAAAACACCCCCATAAACAACCCTCAGCATTGAAAGTAGAGTCACAAAATCCTGCGAAATTCATGAACCCTAACAGCCCATCAACTTTCTTCTTGGCTTCTTGATATGGAAGTCGGTATAATTAATACTACTACAGTAGTCATCCCAAGGCCCATGCCTATTACCTTGTATCTCAAAAACCATTCTATCTGGTAAGACCCCTCGATTAAATTAAAACCCTCTCAGGCCCCATACAGCACCTTTCAAACCCTCTACCAAAACCTACTTTAAAAAAACACCCTTGAACACAACACTGGTCTAACTCCTGAAGCTTCTACCTTATGTCTAAAGCCCCAGGCCCAAATCTTAAGCCCAATCTTGAGGGACCCCTAATTAAACCCTAAACCCTAAACCCTAAACCCCTAAACCCCTAAACCCTAAACCCCTAAACCCCAAACCCCTAATCCCTAAACCCTAAACCCCTCATTAAACCCTATAGGCTTTCCTCCGACTAGGCTCAACTCTGGCCAGTTCCCAGAGAGCCCAATACCCCTTAATTAAGGAATATACCTTAAATCATAATATCAAGGCCCCTATAATTTATTTAAGGTATACTCCTTAATTCAGGGGTATTGTGCTTTCTGGGTTTGTCACCCCTCCATCGTATTGACTGAGGAGCACGCATGCCATCATCCTTGAACACATATTGTCACAGAGACGCCAAGTGGGCTCAAGACGCCAGCGCGCAGATAAACCCTACTTTATAACCTAAATCCTAAACCCAAAGCCCTAAAACCTGAAACCTCAATTCTAGTCCCTAAACTCCCTAAACCCTCATGCCTCCCTCTCTCTCACAGGCATTCGAAACGTCAGGCCTGGCTCATCGCTAAACCCTGTATAATCCCTCAACCCCTAAAACCCGAAACCCTAAATCCTGAAGCCTAAACCCTATATAAACCTTAAACCCCTAAACCCTAAAACCCTAAACCACTAAACCCCTAAACCCCTAAAGACTCTAACCCCCTAAACCCCGAAACCCCTAAAGCCTACACCCCTAAACCCTAAACCCCGGAACCACTAAACCCCCGAACCCACCACAAAACCCTGAAGCACTAAACCCCTAAACCCCTAAACCACTAAGCCCCTAAACCCACCCCCAAAGCCCTGAAGCGCTACCCATAGGCCCCTAAGTAGTTCCTTTTGGGATTACCTTATAGGATTCTAAACATAAAACATCAAAAAGGAACTACTTAGGGGCCTCTACAGACCTTCGCTCTTGGGGCCCCCAGCTGCCTGCACTGGATCCCGGAGGGCCTCAAAAGGCGAAAGCGGCTTAGGGTCTACGAGTAGGGGCTTAGGGGTGTAGTGGTTTAGGACTTGAGGGGGTTTAGGGCTGTAAGGGGTTTAGGGGTTTCGGGATTTAGGGGTTTAGGGCATTAAGGGGTTTCGGGGTTTAGGGGTGTGGGGTCGAATTTAGGACAGGTTCACGAGGGTCTCGTGAGGGAGTCCGGGTCTTGGCTTCTGGGTTTTATCGGGGGACTTTATGAAAGACCTGCTTGGAGGTTCATAGGTAGTTATAAGTGGGGCTATAAGTCCCCCAATATGGCTTATAAGTATAGTTACCCTAATTATAACCGCATTTATAACTACTCATGAACCTCCAAGTATGAGGGTTATTTGGAGGTGGCATCTCTGGATTCCACTCCCATGGGGGAATGAGGGTTTCAGGGCTTCACAAGATTTTATTAGGTGTTATAGGGTACATATGTTTTCCTGAAGGGCTAGACAAGGCTTTTCGCCGCTGTAGGCTCAATTTTTCGGTAACCCAAAGGAAGAATGCCTCTAAGAAGCAGACACAAATGCTATATGAGTAGTTCTCTAAATTAGGGTCTGTTTTAGGGTCCTTTTATAAGGGTGCCGTACTTTTAGAGAACTACCTATATACTCTTCTGGAGCTAATGGAACCATCCCTACACCCTAAACCCGAAACCCAATCATACCCCATTGGGTCTGGGGATTCGGGCTCAGAGCAGAGAGTCGTATTGTGAGCTTAGGATGCACGAATAGGAAGCCCACCAGAGACCCCAAACCAGTTAGGCTATATGGTTTGCGGCTTGGAGGGGTTTAGGGTTTGGGGTTTAGGGCTACAAATTAACCCTACCACAGCAAACAAAACTCGTGTGCAAGCCTTCTCAAAAGGCAAGCCTAAGGGACCCCTCTTAGAACCCTTAACGGAACCCCTCAACTGACCCGTTTCTGAACCTTTACAGAACCCTCGAACGTGAGAGGCTTTGCCCGCCTCGGCCAAATGTTTTGGAATGTCACTTCTGGCCAGGCCGTGCCAGAAGAAGACCTGCGGCGAAGATGGCTGCACCCTACTGGTACTGAAAGGTTCCATGGAACTGAATCGTCAGGGCGATTAAAAAAAAAACAAACCATGCCTACAATTCACTTTCACCTTAGGTAAGGCAGGGTTCAACGCATTGGGTCCAGGGGTTAGGGCAAGAATGTAGAATTTGAGGGGTTTGGGTGCTCTGGAGGAGTCTACCAGTACCCGAAACCCTAAAGCCTCAACCCCAAACCCAAACCGTATATACCCCCAGGACCAAGCTGCTGTTTTGAGAACATACACACGGAAATCAGGATCCGGAGCCGGACAAAGATGCGGCACCCCTAAACCCCGACCTAATCCAGGGTTTGGGTTTAGGGTTTA
>CAJNJA010006318.1:2099-17021 GCA_905231915.1 Symbiodinium necroappetens
TTAGGGTTTAGGGTCTAGGGTTATGGAAATCGAGGCACAAGAGATATATTGATTTTGGGACCTTCCGAACTTTTGTTGTACAAACTGACCCCAATCGACATCTCTTCCAGCCAGGCGACATGCACGCGATATCTGATGAGGCCGAACTCCGAGACATATTCGGCCAAGCCCTTTGTGTTCTTCCTGCGTCTGTTGGCATCCCAAACCCTTCATAGTAAATGTTGCACTTTGTCTTGCATTGTCGTCCCCACCTCGGAGCCCTGAAACCCCCAAGCCAAAATCTCAACCCCCTAACCCGCCCGACGTACACACGAGACCCTCAAACCCAATCCTTCAACCCCAGAACCCTAAATCCTAGCCCCTGAACCTTGCATCCCAACCCCATAGATCCCAAGCCCTAAACTCTAAACCCTACCTTAACCCCAAAGAACCTACCTTTTTTCAGGACGTATATAAAGAAACGACAGTAAGGAGCCCTAAAAGGAAGGTTTTTTTGGTGTCTAGGTAAGCCCTAAGAACCCTATAAGCCCTAAGAGCGCAAAGCCCTTCACACTCGGAAACGGTCCGATAGCGACCATCCACGGGGGCTACGGCGGTAAGCTCCGCTAGCTCCAGGTACTCAGAATGAAAGCGTGTCAGGCTTCACTAGGGTTTAGGGTTTAGGGCTGGCATGTATTTCTTATTCTTTATATATATATATGTATGTATGTATGTATGTATGTATGTATGTATGTATGTATGTATGCATGTATGTATATATATATACATATATATATATACGTAGTTAGCATACCCGTATGTATGTCTGTATGCATGTTCGCATGTATGCAGTTATGCAAGTATGCATGTATGCATGGATTCTATCTGTCTATATATGCTTGCATATACACACATGTATATATACATTTGGCATGCATAGTATGTATGTATGTAAGCATGTATGCATGTATGCATGTATGCATGTATGTATGCATGCATGTATACAACATGGCAAAACTGTTAGCAAGACTCCGTCTCTCTCTCTCTCTATATATATATATGTAAGTAATGTGTGTATATAGATCTCTGCTTGTCTGTTTCTTATCAAAGTAACTGCTTGTCTACAATGTCATTCCAGCGGGTCTCCTCTCCTGTGCAATGGTCCCTATGAATCTGTTCCAGTCTGGGCAGCACTATAGGTTCTTGGCGGCTTCAGGTCTTTATAGAATATAGCGTGAGGGATAAGGTCTGAAGGGTTCAGGGTTCATTCAGTTTGTGTTCGGAGTGCAAGACGAAGGTTAGCAATGAAAACGAGGATCGGGCTTCGAGTCTAGTGACTCCTGGATAGGGTCTACGAAGTTACTAAACTGCAAACCTGAACCCTGAAGACCATCAACTCTGAGCCCGAAAACCCCAGCAACATGTGAAGGTGAGGATGCTGGACGAGGTTTACCGTACTTCTGGGCCACGACTTGAAGGACGAATTGCGAAGGCTAGAAGGGCGATGGTTCTGCACAGCTTTGCAGCGGTGTAGCTTGTGCAGATTCGGCTGGGCTGGAGATTCAATTGCAGGCAAAGAGACCCAAAAAAATCCAAATCCGTCTCGAATGCGGTGCCTCCATTCCAAGAATCCAGTGTACACGAATGTCTACCAAACCCTAAAAAAGAGCCGCGAAGAGGCCAGCTGCGGCATCTTTCTGGCTCGTGTTTCGAAGGTTCAGGCTTCCACCATCAACTAAACTCTGACTTTCAGTTCTTCCGGTTAGCTAAGATAGGTCTTAGAAGCAGAAGACACGCCAACAACAACATGGATCTCGAAATGATGGCCATGTACGCCAATTCTGAAACCTCCAACTCTGAGATCATCCTGAACCCGCCTAAATTCTTACGCCTAAAAGCCCTTTTTCACCCTAAATTCTGGAGCCTAAAACCCGATAACACCCTAAATTCTAAAGCCTGAAAACCCTGAAAAACCCTGCATAAACCCTAAACCCCCGGGACCCCAAACCCCAGGACCCTGGCGCCCATAGAAGGAAGCTGCTGGCCGAAGGCTTCGACAGCATTGCGCTTGGACCTCGCGAGCATCCGAGGGCCCACGGATGCAAGGCTTTAGGGTTTATAGGGTTTAGGGCTTATAGGGTTTAGGGTTTAAGTTTAGGGTTTAGGGTCTAGGGGTGCAGCAGGGTTCATATCAAAACTGTCCGAACTTTGGTGTGTGGCACATCGGTAGTTCTAGGCTTCTTGCTTTTCTGGTTTATCGGGGCCTTCTGCAAATGCAGATAGAGAACTACATCTATCTATCTATCTATCTATCTATCTATGTGTATATATATATATAATATCTATATGTATAGGATACATATTAATATGGGTAACTCTCTAATCATGGTTTTGTGTGAGGTCCCTTCTGGAAAAATGACTCAATGTCCATGATGATGATATCTGAGAGACCTTGGGGCCCAGAGATGCGGGGTATGTTTCCAAGGTCGTTCCTTTTTCGGGGCACCTTTCTTGGTTTCACTCTGGGATTCGAAGCAGGAAAAAGGCGTAACACGAAGGAGCTACAATGGGAACGTCTAGGTATACATCCCAAGCCCTGAACCAATATCTCTAAAACAACCCTAAACCCTAAAACCTAAACCCTAAAACCTGCAACAGTCATGGGGGCCGGTAGTCAACAGTAACAGAAGAGCCCCAGGCTCCTCCATCCCGCCCTTTAAAACTGGTACCCTCGTCCGGGCGAGTGCAGGAAACTTCCCTCCTAGTGAAGCGCAAAGGAGGTCCTGGGCCATCCGGCGTCGCCTTCCGAGAACTCCCCTGAAGCGTAAAATCAAATAGCCGGATGAACAATGCCCCTACAGTAGAAACCCAAAATCCAAACCAGCCCTAAACCCCAACCCGTAAATGCCTAGGCCGAATACCTAAACCCTGAAGCCTAAACCGAAACCTCTCACCAACCCTATTTCCCCAAACCATAATCCCGAAGATAGTCATGGCCCCGCCTGTCGTTTCCTGCACTCATATCGCCAAAGGGTTTCGGTTCCCGGGCACGCTGCGTAGACTTGAGCCCCGAATCACAAGGTTCTATAGAAGTTATGCCGGATCCTTTCAGAGTGGATACCCTAAACCCTAAATCCCAAAGAGCTACGAAACTTTGGGATTATCGGGTTTAGGAGTCTTAGGGCTTCGTGTCTTGAGGAGCTTATGAGGGTTTTATTTTGGGGGTCGAGGATGAGTCATATAAGGTTTATAGTTCTTACGGGGTGCAGAGCTTTTGGGGTGTAGGGTTTGGGAGCTTATGTTAGGCGAATAGAGCTTGTTGAGGGGATCGGCAACTAAACAGATGTGGTTGCTCTGAAGTGCCTGAAGGCTTGTGAAGCGGCACCGGCGCTTCGTTCGAAAAGTCCTTGCAGATCGTCCTTTTCTCCATCCTTCTTCTGCCGAGCACACAGCTTTTCCGTTATCCATCGGTCCATGGCCCCCGTTAACGACAAGCCTTTCTCAGGACCGTGTTCCCCAAACCCCAGATTCCCCTAAACCCTAAACCCCGAAACCCTAAACCCCCCAAACCCCAAAATCCTAAACCCCTAAACCCCTAAACCCCTAAAGCCCCAAACCCCCAAAACCCCTCAACCCCTAAACCCCTATAAACCCTAAACCTGAGATCCAAGCTCGAAGAGGACCCAGGACGACTTGTGATGTACCTACCCATAGGCCCCTAAGTAGTTCCTTTTTGGGATTACCTTATAGGTTTCGGGTTTAGGGTTTAGGGTTTATTATAGGCGCCTAAGTAGTTCCTTTTTGGGAATACCTTATAGGATTCTAAATATAAGCCATAAAAAAGGAACTACTTAGGGGCCTATGGGTAGACCGTCACCAACAGTTCCGTTCCCGTCGGGTCACCTTACTTTGTTGCATGGCTATCTAGGACCTTAACCACAAGCCCAAGTAGATTCAAACAAAAATACCATCGCTTGTCGAGAGTCTTGGGCTTTTTAGGCTTTGAAGTCTGCGGAAAAAGCCTAAAGGCTCAGAGTTTCAGGGCCGTCTTCAAAGGAGGCAGCCGCGGAGCCAGGGTAGGACGCGCACCTGACGTTCGGAAGCTTTGTAGGGGGCTCAGAGGAAGGCTTCTCAACTCATAGGTCCCTGCGCGTCGCCCGTTTAATGCTGATCCGAACATCCGTGGGGTCTGGAAAACTTCCGATCTCGATGCGTACCCGTATCTGGGCAGAGGCTAGCTGACCCCGACAGTTTTAGGGTTCAGGGGTTTAGGCAAGCAAACTCAAGGCAGGCACTCTTTTTGTGCACTCCTGTGCAGCTTAGTCTTTCTCACGCTCCGATATGAATGCAGTGCCTATCAGGATCGCCATCCAAACCGTGCAGCCTGTGCCGATTGAAACGGCGGCCACACCTGCCGCGAACTTGACGTCAGGTAAGTCTGTACCCCAACCCGGTGATCGATGGCAACTGAGCAGAGTCAGAACAGCCATCACGTTGGCTGCCAACAGCAAGCCAGTCTCCATTTCGTTGAATTTTGCCAGGCTATAGGGTTGCAGCTTCAAGTACAGCGCAGCTGACACAATCGAAATGCAGGCCAGTAAAGCTATTTGGATCATGGGGTGCATTGTCACCGGAAATGCCGTGCAGATCACACTGAATGTCATCTTTCGCAGTAGCCGTTCCACCTCCCAGGAGGCATACGTTGGCTTGTAAGGAGCCGCCAAGTATAACACTTGCAGCGAGCGGGGGTCCTGGTCGGAATGCGTCGCCCGTAAAAACAACCAGATTGTAGCACTGAAGCAGATGGTCAGCACCATGACAGTTGCAAGCACCATCACACATTGCCGACTGTTGTCAATGGCATTATAATAAAAACGCGGGACATCAGCGGCCTGGGTTGGCCTAAACGATATGAGGAGAGCACTCAGGCGTCCGCAGAATGCTGGCAGGAAGCAGTTACTCCCCACAATGATGCTGAGCCAAAATCCTTTCGCACAACCAAAGACGCACACCAGCAGAAGGGCTGGAACGTTGGCTAAAGCGAAAAACACAAAGAAACCCGTGAGACCGGAATCGTCGTACATGGCCTTAACGAAGCACCATACAGTTGTAGCTGAATCGGCTTGTCCTGTTCCTGCATCAACCACCATGCCCCAAGCATGCAATACGTCTCGGAAAAACACAGCCTGCCCTGCAAACACTTCGGCCTGCATGAGGGCCGCCAGGCAGCGGGAAGCAATGATGCCAAAGGCCATCAACTGGTTCACGAGGACGGCACTCTCCTTCCTCCCAGCTTTTGCACCAAGCACTGAAGAGGACGCGAGCATGAACACAAACAGATCCTTGCCGAATAGGTAGCTGGCAGCCATAACCCAAACCGACGGCGCAGTGGGACATTTGAACTTACTACAAGGGTTGTCATAATCCCCGGGTGCATAGCCGGGCGTGGAGAACTCACATCCTTGCCCGGTCGCCCCTGGCGAACACATAGCTGTCTGATTCTGGTATGCCAGCCGTCCTCCTGCAGCTCAGGGACACTGTCGATACAATGACGGCAATGAAATATTCACGCTTGAAGAACAGTATAAGCGGCAAAGAGAAACAACCGCCCGTGCAAGCAGCATAACTCCGCTCAGGACATGCTTGCTTGCACGCCCGAAGTCGGCTGGCAGAGTGCACATAAATGCTGCATTGATGTGCCCTGATTTAGTCACCTTATAATTATAGAATACGCCTGGCTAAGACGATTGCGAGCTGTGTGGAATGGATGAAACCTACGTCAGTTTGCTCTGTAGAAATGGTCTGTGCCGCTTGCTGCTTTGACTATTCACGCTGGAGGCCAAGATGTGCAGGGGCTACGCTTCGCAACTTTGAAGGAAGAACCGTGGACAGCTCCTGGTAGGTCCCTTATATGCTCATACCCCTGCCTGCCCTACCTGTCTCAAGTTCACAAGTCCACTAAGGCTGGGCCAAATGAAATGCGCTCACAAACTTTCTTCAGATCCAAACTTCCTGTCCTGGGCAGGAAGCAGCATTCGGACAGAAATAGGTCCGCTTAACCGACTCCAGTTCGCTGAGGTCAATGATCGACGAGAGGTTCGGGACATCGAGCATGTAGCCAGCCTGCCGGGACGAAGTGCTGGGCTTGCAGTAACCCTGAAAGATGAAAGCAACGATCACCACAACACAAGATTTGCGGCAAGCTGCGTGCACTCGAACAGTTCAATTTGGCGTCTCTCTTCTCCGCGATGCGGGGACTATGCAGTTGTCTCATTCATTTGTCTGTGGGAGGGTGACTCCGAGAGATTGTTCACATGTTGCTGGCTGTTGGGCTTTGAAAAAAAACACATGAGCCGAAGCAACGCAATTTTGTTTTTTTGTCGAGCTTTTATGGAAGGAAATTCACGTTTCACGTGTGTCCGGCATTCAACGGCGATCTTTGGATCAGCCGAGCATACTGGCTGGGCTGTCCCAGTTCTGAGCGTTCCGCAGTCCGGGGGTTCATTTAAAGCTTTAGATCCGGACAGAATCAACATGGAGCTAAAAGCTCTACAATACATTAAACACGAAATGCCGAGAGTCGGCTTTGAGGTTTTTCCAGCTGCTCGGTCGGTCTGGCCTGCATTGTCACAGACACGGCGTCACAGGCCTGCGCTTCGCTGGGGCATGGGAGGCAGTGCGGATTGCGCCATGGAAGCGGCTGAAAATACCTCAGTACCGCGGAGACACGCAATCAAAAGCAGTGAACTGAAGGAACGTTATGCCAGACGGGCTAATGCGGCCAAGATGCCCGGGCTCACACAGTCTGCAGCCATATCGTCGCTCATCAGGACCGACATTATGGTCTTCGATTTCGCGCCCAGGTGGGCAAAGCAGGGAAGGGATGTGCAGGGTAGTAGCGTACACAGTGCATTCGTGGGTTGCTGTGCAGTTCACTTCTGATATGGAAACGTTCGGTGCCAGGAGAGCCGGCTCATATCCAGCAGAAGGACCAGTATAGACGAAGGTCAAACGTTGAATGGAGACATTGCCATTGGAACTTGTGACTTCTGCACCCAAGCCGGTGCACATGTGTATATTGACTTCAGCCAGTTCAGCACCCCAAGTAGAGCTGAAGGCCGAGCCTGCAGAAGCCTTACAGAAGTCAAACGACATCGTGCCACGGCTGTGGGTGAGCCGTCCGTCACGGGCCGCGAAGCCACCTCCTACTCGACCAGCGGTGCACTCGACAAAAGTCACGTTAGACTTGTCAAGGCTCATCTTTCCCTCAACGCGAATTCCACCGCCAAATCTGCCGGCAGAACACTGCTTGAATTCGAGACTCGCAACTTGAGCTGCCAATGCAGACCCACTCTTGACCCTAAGTCCTCCACCTTCACTTTCCGCACGGCAGTTCTCAAAGCTGGCGTTGGAATGCATCAGGTCGAGAGCACCGGACAACGACAGGCCACCCCCGAAGGCAGAGGAGCAGGAATGGAAAGCCAACCGTGATTGGTTGATTCTGCATGAGTTGGAGCCAGCAAGAGTGCAGCGCAGTAACATTCCGCCTCCTTGCCCACTGCTCGTGCAATTCTTGAAGTACATGGCACCACGTTCCTCGTAGAATCTCCCATTAACCTGACAGGAACTTATTTAAGTCTACATAGTCTACAGTCCATGCTTTCAAGTTCAAAAAAAACAAATGCCGGATGAACCGGCACTCTGCAAAACACGGCAACCGCGCGATTGCTTGTCTGTCACAGCAGCGTACACCCCCCCTGCATCACGTCCACTCGTGCAGGTGTTCAGGTTCATGGACCCGCCCTGTTGGTCGAATCCTCCGATTACCTGGGCTGAAACTGCTGAAACCGGAACAAACGCAAACAAAGCTCCGTCACTGGAAGCCTGAAAGTAACACATTCCTCGACAAACAAATTGAAAAGGCCCTGGGGCTTTGGATAATACACCAGGCTGCGCAGAGAGCTCCCCCGAATTCTTCCGCGCTGCAGTGCTCAAACGTCATCCGAGCTTTTTGCAATAGCAAAGATCCGTCGACGGTAAGCCCTCCCCCACAAGACTGCTTCTGGTGAGAGCCCCCGGGCGCGCACACGAACTTATGTGTGGCCTTTTTGGTGGCGGAGCCTCGGACACTCTTGGATGCTGTGCATTTTGTAAACGCCGCTTCTCCTCCCCTGATTTGTGTCTTTCCTTCGACAAAGATGGCTCCACCTTGGAAAGCATGGCAGTCATGGAACTCCAGCTTTCCTCCTATCACGGTCAGATCTCCCAGAGTTCGTAAAGCGCCACCATCGCCGGAGGAGCGGCAACCACTCATCCGGAGGAGATCCATCTCAAGCATCAGGCTGCCCTTCACGACGAAACAGCTGTCGGAGGCCATGTCCTCCTGGGCTACCACCTGAAGTCAGTCCGGCTTGAGGTCTTAGGTTATCTCAGGGATGTTGCGGCTCTACGACTGGGTGACCGGACATGTCTTAACCCTGATGCCGAGCACCTGCAGGCTCCCTGTAAGGCGAACATCTCCCAGAAAGTGCAGCGGGCCGCTCAGCATCAGCATCGTGCCATGCTCCGCGTGGATAACGCAGCTGCGACTTGCGTTCACGATGTGCTTCGTGGAAACTTGGTATTGGCCTCTGAGAGTGACACCACCTGCACAAAAACGTAGGTGCCAGTGGGGAACTAACAATTGGGCATGCCAGGTAAACGAGTCGAGGTGGAGCATGGCTCCTGGAAAGCACACAACGCAGTTGACCATCAACCACATCTCCCAAACGTATAATGCGGAGCTTCCACATTAAAGGGCTACTAATACACCAAGGAACACCACCCTAAACCCCAAACCCTAACCCCTAAACCCTGAATCCAATCGCATCCAAATCAGCTGCTCTCCAGTGTCTTCCCTTCAGCCCTTAAGGCCTTCACAGGAGTCCGGAAAGTCTGAGGGAGTGAGCTCCGCGATCCCCAAGCCTCAAACTGGAGCACTTCGGGTTTATAATCGGGTTTAGGGTTTAGGATTTAGGGTTTGGGGTTCATCTTGGGTTTTGCATTCTATGCATGCAGAACAGACACTGCACGGATGCAGCTTCCTTAGCCTCTTGATGCGGGCATTACATATGTGCAGGCTCTCCGAGTCATTTCTTGTGACGAGTTGGGAATAGGAGCTGCTTTGAGTCAATCCGGGATCCCGTTACAACCAGCGGCTGCATACACTGTCCGAGGAATGTCAGCCTTGGCATGTGCTGTTGTGATGCAAGCATAAAGGCCATACGGACCATCCCTTAGTGCTCAATACGGCAGTGCTCCCTGCTTAGTTGCAGTGAGATGTTCCACGAAGTGCTTTCTCAACACTCGTTTTGCAGTTTGAAGATGTGTCATGACTTGTCTTGAGTCCTGACGTCAAAGCATACAGATGTGTGAAGGGTCATGCACCATCCAACTTGGCATATACATCCTGATGTTTCTGATGTTGCTCAAATTTCCATATGTCAGGGCTCTGCATAGCAGGGCTGGAGGGCATGCAGCAGGCAGTGCTAACAAATCGTCTCCAGGCTGCCCCTGACCTAATTTACCAGTTAATTGGGAGCTGTACGGCGAGTACCAAAAGGCCTGGCTTCCGCTTCTGCTTTCTTGGCGTTCCCACAAGGCTTCACCGGCTACCAGTGGCTGCGTTTTGCTACGGTGCCTTGTGTTTCTTCTTCCCCGACTACTCCATCCATCAAGCTGTATATTCTGCAGCGCATCTGGATACCGCATTTTTCCATATCTGGTGCAGCATTCAGTTTCTTATTTTAGATAATGGCGAACGCGAGCATGTGCATCTTGACAGCGTGCAGCATCTGGACGCAACTTGTTTCAGATGAAGCTGTTGGTTTCTTTGTTGATGTATGCCTCACCGAGCATGTCCAGCGCAAGTGCACGGCACTGTTATGTCGGTCTGTCTTTGCCAGGGTAGTATGCCATTGGCAACGGCCAGACTGTCCTCGTCGACTTTGGACTGCGTTGACAAAGATCCAGAAACTTGTGCTTGAGTACATGTTCCCGTCTGACCGCAAGAACGCCATGTTTCGCCGGACATTGAGATGAGAGATTGATGTGTCTATGCGCAAAGGCAAGGGGCTTGCTCTGGCTACAACAAGCACGCTGTGTGCGTGTTGCGGTTGTTGCCTGACCATGTTCAAGCTGCTTTTCAGGGTCGCGGCTCCCTGCTGGCGGTCAGAGATTTAGTGTGTTGGCATGGAGCCCTGATCTTGGATACTGCTGAATGCGAGGCGGTTGTGTATCAGTGGTTCTCTTCTCATTTCCGATACACAGGTTTCGCACATGCTACAAGGGATAGTGCACCCAACATTGCGGGGCCTGTGAAACGTTTCTCTGCGCTTTTGATCGCGACCATGCGGCCTCACTTGCCGGAAGCAAAAAGGCTTCGCTATCGTATGGCGCTCAGACATCCCCCTTGGATGAGTTTTTTCGTAGTCGTTGGTCAAGGCACTGCTTTGCGCATGCGCGCTGTGGAGTGGCAAGACATCCAATGGCTACGTTGCCACGGGTGTCCGCGAGAAGCAGAGAAAGCGACCTCCCAAACAGTGTCAGGTCCCCCAACCACAAAATCATTCAGAAGTTGATGCTAGATTACGAGCACGCGAGGCCCGTCTCACGAAGATGGATAAAGCAGTTCGGTTGCAGCGTGTCGTTGCTCAGTGGATACCGTATGCCACTGCATTTGACCCATTCACGAGCAGCTCTTGCTGACACTGGATTGTTTGGTCCTTACGACATCTACAATCCCGCCAACGCCCATTTGCTTGCACGGTGGTTGGTTACAAGATTAGCATGTACGTGTTGATTGACAACTCTGTGAGCGAAAGTGGGGCAGATCATTCTTGTTTCCTGCCCTCTGTGGCTTGAAACGGTTCCTGCCTGGTTCCGGTCAACGTGCCATGCTGAGCCGGAGATTGCGTGAGTACTGTGATTACAAACGCTTGCCGTTTGGCCTTTTGCGTGTTACCTCTCCCGATAAGGAGTCTGCGCGGGTCTGGGAGAGTGTGCTTGACATCACTTGAAACGTTGGGCATGGATGACATGACCTCTATCATGTCAGGACAACAGTTCCTTCGGTCGGAAAAGAACTGGGACTATCGATACAGGTTGACGTTCGCTGAACGTGCACAGTGCGTTCGTGATGAAACATTGAAGGAACTCAGATCGCTCGGCTTGTCACGGCGTGAGCTTACCGGTCTGCACTCGACGGTGTCAACTTCCTTGCATTCTTCTGTGGAAGTTGACAGGTTGTTGGCTCGGCAACGGCGTTCTGCAGATGCTTACTCTCATGAAACCAAAGGCATGCAGTTCTATAGGTTGCGTCGTGCTGTTGTTCCTGATGACAAAAACAAGAAAAGCGCATGGATCCTCCCAAAGCTTGCGTACCAAGTCCTTTGCCTTGCTTTCGTGTGCTTGTCCAATACCTCGACGTTTGTCAAGTACTCTCGGGCCTATGCCAACAGCTTGTTACTGCAGCGCATGAAGGACACATTGGGTGCGCCCCTGAGCGCACGGCTTGGACTGCGTGATGGGGTCTGGGTCTTGCCGTACGTCTACACAACGTTGAAGAGCAAATGTTTCTATGATGGCTGCAAAGTGGGGCGGTGCTGCCAAAGGCTTGCGCACTCATGTGCTCGGACAATTTGTAGCTATGCCAAATAGCCAAAGCGACGAGTCTGGCAGTGTTTCAATCGAGGTGCAGATGTTATTTTACGTCATATGTGCCCAGGGTTTGAGGCTCAAGGATCTGGATGTTCCTGCAGATCTTCACACCTGCTTAAGGTGCCAGGCTGCATAACAACGCTTTGTTGCAATTGTGGCAGATGCTGGTCAGTTCTATGACGAGGTCGCTCCTCAACGTGCCCTTGAAGCCGGGTTCGCTGTCTTCTCTGCGGGCTGCCTCTGCTGGTTGGAAGGGCGTTGCTGTTGCTCGCACCCGCAAGTTTCTTGGTACTTGATTTGCAAGGTGGCCGTGGCAAGTTCGTCCGTTTGGGCTTGTCTGACATCTTTGCTGCTTTTTCGACGGCCATCAGCGTCTCCTTAGTGTCTGTGGGCCATGCAGTTGCTATGTTGAGCCGGGTTGCCGATAGGTGGCCTCACGAGCAAACTGGTTTCGAGCATGGTCCTTTGCCAGGAGGAAGAAAACTGGAAAACTAGTAACTAGTCATATGCGAAGACTGTGTGCAGGTTTTTACTCCCTGCGACAATCCTGGAGGCGCACTGTTTGCCATGTCAGGTATGTTGATGATGTGTTCTTGGGCGCCCACAGTTTTTGCAAAGACTGCCTCGTTGATCTCCTTCTCCATGTCTATGAGGAGCGTTTCGATGTTGCCGATAATGAGTCCCCCCTTCATTTTCTAGACATGGTGGGCTCTGACAAATGCTTGACACCCAAAAGAAAAGTGCTACAGATTCCTCCCACATGGGCGGCTGGAGAAAGTTACATCAGGCCTCTGCTGCTTGGTGCAATACATCGTGCTTCACAAATTTGTGATTCACCTAGTGACCTGCATCTGTATGTGCTTCATTTCCTTTCGGATTGTATGTCATGTGGGTGGAACAGCAGAGCATTGTCGAAGGTGGTTTCCACTGTGCACATTGCAAGGTTGCATAAGACAATCTGTTTACTTCGCGCTGCTATCCGCGATCCTATGTTCAAACAAATTGCAGCCTGTTGCCAGAGACAGTGAGCAGTATGATGGTCCCGCTTAGCCTCCTGCTATGGTTCCTACTGTTCCCTCGCCACCTAGAGGCGACATGGGGCAAGGGAGGCAACAGAGGCTACTACAAGCAGTGGTCGTCTAAGAACTGGAACCAGAGCAATTGGTCTGGTGGCAATCAGCAGTCATGGGGTGGAAACGGCGGCTCCTCGAGTTTTGATGCCGGGATGGCTTACGCCATGCTGTTGGGAGATCGGGAGAAATCTACAAGGCGTCAATCCCGCAAGAAGCGCTCACATCGCGACGATGCCTTGTCAGATTCCTCTCGGTCGTCTTCTGCAGACAATCGTAAGCGATCCAAGCAGTCGTCAAAAATCAAGCGGGGGTTGGCCGAGCTCCGTGCCTCTAAGGAGAAGACCGAACAGGCTGCTGTTGAAGAGCAAAAACACAGAGAGTTGAAAGAACTAGAACATCGTTTCTGGGAAAGGTTGCAGTCCACGACCGCACATGCGAAGCTTGCTCCGCCGTCTAGCGCCGATGCAGAACAGATTGTTTTGTCCGGGCCTCAAAGATGCCTCGCTGCGAAAATGCTGGCAGGAGCCATCTCAGACCAGTCGTCAGTGCAAGTTTGGGCAGACATTGTTACTGCAGTGGAATCCATGGAAGGCCGCCACCTTCTGGAGGTGACTAGAAGCGAGGGTCTTGCCACCCCACGTGCATGCAAAGAGCGTCAGAGCGCTCTGCTTGCACATCTGCAAACGGAGCTGGAAATCAAGGCCTGAGTGTGGAAACCCTTATCAGGTCTCGTGCAGCACAGCTGGGCGTTCCTCTCTGAGCATCCAGCCCCACCCTTGTGGTTCCTTTGGGCCATACTCCTGGGGTTCATCCTGGATTTTGCATTCTATGCATGCAGAACAGACACAGCAAGGATGCAGCTTCCTTGGCCTCTTGATGCGGGCATTTCATATGTGCAGGCTCTCCGAGTCATTTCTTGTGACGAGTTGGGAATAGGAGCCGAATTGAGTCAATCCGGGATCCCGTTACAACCAGCGGCTGCATACACTGTCCGAGGAATGTCAGCCGTGGCAAGTGCTTTTGTGCTGCAACGCATAAAGGCCGTACGGGCCATCCCTTAGTGCTCAATACGGCAGTGCTCCCTGCTTAGTTGCAGTGAGATGTTCCACGAAGTGCTCTCTCAACACTCGTTTTGCAGTTTGAAGATGTGTCATGACTTGTCTTGAGTCCTGACGTAAAAGCATACAGATGTGTGAAGGGTCATGCACCATCCAACTTGGCGTACGCATCCTGATGTTTCTGATGTTGCTCAAATTTCCATATGTCAGGGCTCTGCATAGCAGGGCTGGAGGGCATGCAGCAGGCAGCGCTAACAAATCGTCTCCGGGCTGCCCCTGACCTAATTTACCAGTTAATTGGGAGCTGTACGGCGAGTACCAAAAGGCCTGGCTTCCGCTTCTGCTTTCTTGCTTTTTTGGGGGTTTAGGGTATGAGAAAGCACGAAAATAAATCAATACACGGAATTGCGGATGGGCTGTAAGCAAGCATCACACACCGTGTCTGGAATATCAACTGCCTTCGGTATTTGGGTGCTGATGCATCCGGGCGGCGCTCACATCTCCCAACGAGGGTCGCAAAGCAAAAGAGGCAGAGTCGTGTAAGCGGAGCTAGCCTGAGCTGGCCACTTTTGCCCAGCTGTCGACATGGAAGGGTTCTTAAGATATCATGTCGCATTGCTTCGGGCTGCATAGGAAGAAGACGTGGACCACATGGAGAGCCTACGGGACTTTGGGTGCCTCTCTTGTGTCACTGCCGGGGATTCTTCTGCCCACGGGTCCTGATGTTCCTTGACCAGCACATACGTGAGCCACGCCAGCTACATCCAAACTGAAAGCGCAGCAAACAACTGCTCTTACAAATGCCCGGGAACATGGCCCTGGAGCTCAAGGCCAGCTGTCACGCAACACCCGGTCTGGGCATATGGATCGAAATTTGGCAAAGGCAGGGTAGCTAAGGCTTCCTGCCGACAGTTGCGACGACGGAGCCGACTGAGCCAAAAACAGTTCCGACAGGATGGCACGTGGGTTGCTCTGCTTAAATCTCCGCGCAGGCAGGTCAACAAGGATCGATTCCAGCATGAAGCTGCGAGCAGCGCTCCCGATGCTCCCGGCCCACCTGCACCACTGACGGCCCTTTGGCGGGCTGCCGACCTGCATGAATTGGCTGCGCGGAA
>CAJNJA010006319.1:511-17021 GCA_905231915.1 Symbiodinium necroappetens
TCATAGCAATGTTAAGAAGGGGGCGTGGGGTGAAGTTATATAACATTTCTTAAAAGCGGTGCAAGATTTCCTCCATCCACAGTAGTAGGTGTTCTAGCTAAATATTCAACAGGGAAGGAACCCGCTGCCGCCGGCACAGGAGGTGCAGTTTCGCGCAGTCGGCATGCAGGTGAGACGCGCCGTGTCAGCGCAGGGGGTGCAGTCGGCGGGCAGGTAAGGCTCGCCGTGTCCCCGCCAGTGCAGGGGGTCCAAAAAACGCTTCTGGACCCAACAAGACTGGCCAGGAAAAATCAATAAATTCAATTGATTTTTTGAAACGTGTCTAGACGCTGACTTGGGCCTTGAAAGCTAGCCAACATCACCAACAAGTGCATAAACCGGATCTAAAAAAGCCTCGACCCGAGAAAACTGCAAAAATAAAATCGATTGAATTTACTTGATTCTTTGAAAAGCTTTGGGAGTTTGATTCCGGGCTCGAAAGTTACCCGACATCAGCAACAAGCGAGTAGCGCAGGTCCAGCCCCTGCCCAGTAACAGTTCAAACAAAGGTTCTTTACCAAGCACACATGCGAAAGAGGGCACCAGCAAACTTGATTTAGGTAGGCTTCAACTTCGTAGGGGCCATATAAACAGACATCCGGTACATCCTTGTGCCGCAGCCAAACACGCTCAGCCATCCCGCCCCCCAACCATCAGTCCACCCTAGTCCCAAACCCAGCAGCAAGCAGGTGAAGCCCCAGCCAAGCCCAACCCAGCCCCAGCAGCAATCCAGGTCAGCCAAACATAAGCCCTGCACACCCTGCCAATCCAGCCCTACAATTCAGGGAACAGGCAATGAACGAGTAGTGGAGACCCGCTAGCACATTTACTAGAGATCAGTCGATCCGGATGACGCTTACATAACACAACATAGGAACCGGGCTGGCAAAAGAACAAATGACACCAGAGTGTATGTTATACCCTGTATATTTCACTGCGAATGCGCAAAAAGTTTAATCAAGCAGAATGAATACAGAGAATGCGCAAAAAAATTAATCAAGCAGAATGAATACAAAGATAGTAGGTCACGAACCATACAAACACAAAACTTACTTATAGTAGGCGTGTAGACGGTATCCCGTACGCTGTATAAAAATGATAGATTTTTGGCTTCTGTGTCACACCTTTTGTAGTCGGAGGAAGTTATACAGCATAATAAACATGTAGCCTTCAGAAAGCCTATATTTGGTTTGCGGCGACAAGCTGCCGTCAAGACCTCATGTGGTCTGGCTGGTGTTGCCCGAGCACTGCTCATTATCGTGCACAAGAACGCCTCTACCGCAGAGGGCTGAGCAGGCCTATCAATGATGCCACTGCAGTGCGTCCGCAGCTGACTGTATCTTAGTTAGTTTTGGTCCCGTGGTTCCAGGGAAGAAGTGTTCAGGCCCCTTATCCCGCTGCTGTTACCAAAGTGTGCATTACTAAGGGCCGTGGTTTTCAGTATTGGGCGCCGTTACCCTACCCGACGAGCACTTGTCCCAGTGTTGCAAAAGTTGGTCCAAGAACCAAGGCACCGGCATGTCTGCTTCCTCCCTTCCTGTCTCACCTGCCCCCATACAATCCCTGCGTTGCATTTGCCCGCGCCAGCAGCGAGCGATTGTGGACCTACGACGTGGACTCTGGTGCCTCGCTTGCGGCAGCCATTCCCGGCCTAGCAGTTTGCAACGCTGGTCTCCGGTTCGATTGCGCTTCGGTTCTTGTCTCAGCCGGATTGCATCTTTGTCTTCTCAAAGACTGGATTGCGGCTCTGGCCATCTCACGGGGCAGCCTGTTTCTGGATCTTGATTACATCTGGCTGGGTAGTCAATCGCTGCTGGTGGACGGCTTGGCCTTTGGAACTGAGCCCATCAAGCTCCTGCAAGTTTTGTGCAGGCTTTCTGTCAATTGTGTGTTCGGCGAACGTCAGATGTCGGCAGTTGCAGCATGTTTGATGATGATGATGATGATCATGAAACTGAAAAAAGGATGAGGTGCAGTACCCAGGTAGTGGTATACTTATACGGATGGTGTGAAGATGATGCAGTACATGATGCTGATGACGATGGAGATGCAAATGATGACAACGATGGATGCCGCTGCCGCCGTTTGGACGATGGTGGTGCTGATGTTTATGCACTGCTGAACGAATCACTATGCAGCTTTGCCAACAGTGAATTCCCTCCATACGATGCTGCTGTTTGTTTTTTGGTGACGGCGCCCCAAGGCCGAGACTGCTTTTTGAAGCCTCAAGGGGGGGGGAATGATGACGACATTGTTACACCGACACCTCGAACAATATCTCCACAATTCACCACAAAAACCGTTTCACTCGGTATTTACTGTACCTTTCGTGATGTCGGATCCTCTTATATTGCATGGCTCAACACACTCCGCTCCACCACAAGCGCAACCGTGTGGGTCAACACACTCCGCTCCACCACAAAGGCAACTTTATGGCTCACCACACCCCGCTCCACCACAAGCGCAACTTTGTGGCTCAACACAATCCGCTCCGCCACAAACGCAACTCTGTAGCTCAACACACTCTCCGACACAAACGCAACTTTGCAGCTCAACACATTCCGCTGAGCCACAAACGCAACTTGGTGCATGGCTCTATACACACTCCGCTCCGCAACAAACGCAGCTTTGTGCAAGGCTCTGCACACTCACTCTGCTCCGCCACAAACGCAACTTGGGGGGATGATGACGACATTGTTGCACAGACACCCCGAACATATCCCCACAACAGCCGTCTTAAACGGTATATACCGTACTCTCGTGATGTCGGACCCTCTTATATTGCATGGCTCAACACACTCCCCTCGCTCCACACAATGTGTCCAAACGTGTGGGGAAATATCGAAATTCGTAGAAAAGTGCGCACAGTCTCGGAGATTCTCACACTCTGTATCTGAGCTTTCTAAAGCACTCACACGCTGAAGCACATTCCCTAAAAACACTCTTCATAAATCCCACAATACACACGGCGTCCTGCGGGAGCCGCAACCTTGTTTTTGGCCTCTGGTCGGATTGTATTTCATGAACGCCATACAACAAAACCATTTGTATGGCATGGCAAACAACAGCAACGACCGGAAACTTGATGTTTCCAGGAGTTTTTCCAGGACATACCAAACAGTCACCAAACAATGCCTGCTGCTGCTACATGTTTCGTGGCGGCGGTGTATATGCCTACGTGATGTGGTGTGCTCAATCTCGAATCGTTCCTTGCGCGCTGAAATCCAGACACTGCTGCAAGCTCAACTCGTAAACAACGCGACCCCATGTTACCCTACAAGCTGACATTCTCGGCTCTGCACCGTGTCTCGTCCACAAAATCGTCGTCACGGAAAGCAGAATATGCTCGAGAGTCTTTTCGAACCTGAAGCCATCCCCGATTTCTGCATGCATGTAGACCATGTAAGGCAACGCCTTGCGAATGCGTACGACATATACCACATCTCCCACATGTTGCAACAAATTGGGGGCAAACCAAATGAAGAGAGCGTGGATCACAAGCCAAATGCCTCGCCACACAGGCGAACATCACGATCGATCGCGTGGGTAGAGTGGACTTGGTAACATGTCGAACTGCACCTGGCAAGGGCAAGCTTGAGGTGAATGAACCTGCATCGTCAAAACACGTCTTCCAACAGCTGCTATTATTTGCTGGTCGAGGGCCAGGCTTTGCGAACTCAGGGGTGTGAATTCGAAGCTCGCCCTTAGTGTCGTGGAAGACTTACCCAGACTAGAATTATGTAAGGGTCGCAAGCATGGTGCGGTAATAACCTCTGAATGCGACGATTCGTGGCATGTGCCCAAAGGTTAAGCTTTGCGCCGGCTGTGTCGCGTGGCAAGCAAGAACTTCTACAACCTGGGGTCGCGATGAAGTTCAACTCACAAAATTGTCAAACCACCTTGAGACTTCATTTCTGGCGTCTTCGTTGCCAACCGAGATCGCGACCATTCGCTGGCACGCCGTTGTGCCCGAGCCCGGCAACCCGTCACTGAACAAACAACGGCAAATTTCCATGCCGTGCCGAATGCTGGTGACAGGCAAATGGGTAAGCCGGATTTCCTGGGAAATCTGTTTTCGAATGTGAGTCAGGAAACTTGATTATGCCCTGCTTTGTTGAACCCTCCCCGCGCGAGTTCTGGGTCCGCGGCGCGCTTGCGGCGCTCGGCCACGAGCACGGCGGCGTCCACGGCCGCTGCTCGTGGGTGTCGTGCCCCGATCGCACGCGCGAGGACAACAGACTGGCATCGCAGCACTCCGCCCCCGCGCTGCTCATCGCCCCGTACACGTACGATGAGGTCGAGCCTGCGACGGCTCTGCGTTCCGACATGCAGGGCGGTGGTGTGGGCCAACCACACTACTGCGGAACTCAACGATTTGCCCGACCCGCACCCAGGCTCGCTTAGCCTGCCTGGCGAGGGGTCCTGCGTGCGCGCACGCGGGTGCGTGGTCGCCGGAGCGGTCAACTGCGCCTCTGCAGCCATGGGGCGGCCCGCAGGTGTTGCTGTGCAAAGGCAGGGGTTGTCACAGGCGACGCCTCAAAGCGATCTGCATAGCGGATCATAGCGGGCGGTGGGAGCGTTGTGGCCGGCTCTGCTTTTTCCGCAAGAAGATTTCCCCCCGACTTAATTGTAAGTTTTTGTTGGCTCCGCAAACAGCAAATCTTTGCGGACGATTGCAAAGCCGGCATCTTGGTTAAAACTTGTCTTCGTGTTTTTAGCACCATACCACTACCTTTTTCTGGTGTATTTTTTCTCCTTCGGGTTTTCGTTTTCGGCCAAAGATTACAGTTGGATTCACCTTTTGGGAAGGGTTCCTCAGGGTTTGCGTTTTGGGTATTCACTCCCTAGGGGTTGTCGTCTTAAGTTAAACTGTTTTTGTTCACAAGGTTCGCTTCTTGGGGTTTTCGTCTTCGACGAGGCTATCGCAGCCTGAGTTAGTGCTTGCACGATGGTTTATGTTGCTGCGGAGTTTTAGCGTCTGAGACCAGGGTGGGGCAGCAAATGCCTCAACAAACCCTCTTGTGCACAGGAGGTCATTTTGCTGTTATGTGATGAGTGTGTGAGTTTCAGCCTCACATGAGATTTTCATGTGAAGCCTTTTTCAAGCTCTCCCCGCCCACCCGCCGCCGGGGGACGTCTTGGGCGCAAGCCTTCTCACATAGTGGGGGCTTGCGATATTAGTACCGCCACACTAATTATGCAGTAGAGTGAGTGTGTGTGTGTGTGTGCGTGTATGCGGCTGCAATGACAGTCACTTGGATCAACCATGTCTTGCCCATCTGTTGAAGGAGGCTGGCATACAGATGCTTGTTCATTGATGTTGTCACCATGAGCCCCACGAATGCGTTTACGGATTACGACATGAAAATCTCCTCACATTGGGACGGGAGCCGTACTGAGCGCCTTCGTAGTGAGTCGCATAATTCACACAAGAATTTTTTCGCACCTTTTACGTCCGCACAACGTGTCCCACCGTCGGAAACTACCTGGACCTACAGGCCTACAGGTGCCTACGGGGTGCTAGCGCAGCGGCAGCCGGCTCGGGGCGCTCGCTTTCGCGAGGTCCTGCACGTCGCCCAACCAGAGCGCGTACGGCGCCCCAGGCAGCGGCGGCATGGTCCAGACTCCAAGCGCGGAGCTGGCGACGGCTCGCTGCAGGGCAACCGACAGCACACTCCACCAGCGGGGCGCTCAGCCCTCGGCTGCGGCAGCGCGCAAGGGTGGCGGGGCGCGCTTGACAGGGAGCCGGAGTAAGGTACGGAGGAACTGCTAGCACTCGTCGCTCCAGCGGCCCCCGACTTCTGCAGCGAGGACTACTAGTCGTTGAGGCCCTCCGTGTGTCAACTCCGGGTAGCGCGCGACTCTGCGTCGGCGCGCCGCGACTCCCTTCCGCACGTCGGCACCGGGGACGGGGCGGCCAGCGCGAGTAAGGGAGGAGATGAGGGTCGCGTCGCAGGACAAGGCTTCGCCGTTGCTCGTTGCTCCGTATAGACAACGAAGTCGAAGCAGCGACGGTCGTCCGGGTGGACCTGCGGCGCTGTTGTGAGCGACAGCCACTGCTGCGGCACGACCCGTCCTTCCGGACCGACCGCTTCGCGAGCGACCTGAACCACGCCCTTTCAACGACGAAACCACGTCGGGGCAGCAGGCCCGTGCGTGGGCAGGCAAGGTAATATAGTCCCCGTATGCATCGACCTCAGCCCCACAGCCGTGTCGGCCCTCCGCGCCACACCCGGCCGCAGAGAGGCACTAGCCGCGACTAGCGAGACGTGCTGGCCAAGCGCGTAAAGTCCCGGTGGGTGCTCGACACGTTCAGCCTGCGCGCTGTCGTGCACTCGTCCCTCGTCGTCTCACCACAAGTAAGTGGAGGTGCGCGCATACATGGAGCGGGTGAAGGGCAGGAGCGACGGGACGGTATCGCGTAACTTGGCAAGTATAGTCGCGCGGCTGATGGTGTCGTAAGCACTTCGCCCATCGAGAGAGACGAATGTGGCCCTGGGGTCGAGTTCCACAGCTGCACGCAGCATCGCCGCCAAGCTGTCAGTACCGCGCGGGTCTGCAGTGCGAACAGACGAAACACGTCCCTTGTGGGCGATGCCTCGGATGCCTCCGTTAGGCTTGCGGAGGGCGGTGAGGTGCGACAGGGCGATGGCATCTAGCGCCTGTGCGCGGGCGGCGACGTTCACTGCAAAGCTGAATGACTCGAGGGCCTCCGCATCATCCAGGAGCAGCTTGTACAGCTCAACGGTCTCGCCGGACAGGCCTGCGGCCGAGCCGCGCTTGGAAATGCGCAACATTGCGCAACGCTTCACGTGCGCCGAAAGAAGGACCTTCTCGGAAGGTCTGTACTGCAGAACCTCGAGGGCCAGCGCGCGTAGCAGATGCGCCGGTCGCTGTACCGGGTCCGTCAGCGCCTCACAAGCGTTGCGGCACTCCCAGGGGCTCAGGCCGCTGCAGTGAGCACCTGGCGTGCTCGCGAGAGCTGTCCGCGCCGGGCTGTGGCACAGGCTGCGGCAGCTCGTGCCTCGTCGTTGTCCCGAACAGGGCGACGGGGGTGCGCTTGTTCGTGCCCAGCCGCGGAGTGGTCATGCAACTCGTCGAAGCGGCCTTGGCGGAACAGCTCAGTTCTGCTTGCTCACGCTCTGCTGTACCAAAACGGACACTGACACAAAGCTGACACTCACTTTTGCTGCGGGAGGGCAGACAGAGCAGTAGCTCCGAAGGCGGTCGTGTTTTGAAAAGTTCAACCGGCTCCTCGAGCGGTTCGCTCACTCGGGAGCGGATCGCTCCTTCGGGCATGTATAGCCCCTGCCGCCAAGACCAAGCCAACAAACACACACCCAAAACACAACAACACAACTTAGCAGCTCTGAGTGTCAGCATGGCAGGCGAATGACGTGTCAGAAAGGGGGACGGGCACGTCGCTCGTTTGGACCCAGTCGAAAGTGTCTCATGTGCCGAAGCTTGCACTAACAAACTCACCTAGAAAAAAGGGGTGGAACACCCTGACAAAGCCAAGGAGAGCCACAAAGACTCGCTGTACTGAGTCTTTTGTCGCTGCTGGCAGCAATTCCAGGCGGGGCACCTGATGGCTTTAGCACATCCGGCGGTACGCCTTCACAGAAAATATCTGCCTACTAGAATGCCTTGAAGCATTCGTAGGAGGCAGAGGAGCATCGCGGTGCTGCACACCCTCATTTGCCTCACCTGCACCCTCACTTGACTCCGTAGGTGCTGAGGTGTGACCTTCCGGCGGATCGTCTCGTGCTGCTGGGTCAACTGGCCGCCCGTCAGCGGTGGTAGTCGATGGAGCAGTGGAGCTCGGCCGTGTAGAAGAAGGCCCTTCAGGGGAGGCAGTTGGGGGTGGTGCATCCGACGCTTTCGAAGCCGTACTCGGTGCTTCCAAGGTCTCGTCCTTTATGGTCGTGGTAGCTGTGGGTTCTGACGAGCTGAAGGAGCCGGCATCGTGGAGGTGCTCCGCGTATCACTCGCATTGCTGCTTTGGATGCAGTTCCGGGTGCCGAAGTTGGAGCGTCCTCTTGATCGGCTCGAGCTTCAAGGTAATCGAGGAACTGCTCCATTGTTATGCACCCTGCCACATCCTCTTGCGTCCAGGTGACATCTCGACGCTCTAGCCTGTCACCGATCATTTTGCCCAGGCTCATCATAGGCGGCAGTGCCGAACAGTTTGAAGGGGTGTGTCCCTGGGCTGGAGGGAGACGGTGCCATGCTCGACCTGAAACTGTATTGCTCGAAGTCGTGAGCGATGTCGCATAAAGGCTGACACATGGCTGAGTCCGCGACCCAGATCCTCCAGGTATTTAGGATCATTGTTGGCGGTAGCTTGAGTCGCCTTGACTTTCCTCCTCCCTCCGCCCTTGGTCCCCCTCTCTCTCAGTTGGGCGGTACGCCTCAACGTGTCAGCCAATATAGACCTCCCATGACCGCGTTGGAAGTGTTGGCTAAGTTCTCGAGAAGGGACCGTTGTTGGGTCGTAGAGAGGCTCCTCATTCTCCTCTCTAACTCCGACGCACTCCTCTTCAATCCGGACGATCTCTGCCTTCTCTTCGGCTGTGAGCTCGGTGTCGGAGTTCTCCTCTTCCCCACCAGCTGTATCAGACGCGGGCGGAGCAAAAGACTTGGGTGGTGCCGCCTTCGGGGTAGCTTGGGGCGGAGCACGGGTCGAGGGAGGTACCGGTGTCTCCTGTCCCAACAACCGTCTCGCCCACATGCCCATACAGTTGGAAGCGTGTTCTGCTTCCGCCAGAGAGACTGCAAGAGGCATCTTGTGCGTGGGTTGGTCGTAAATGCACGGACCACGATGTGGACCTGGCGGTCCTTCATCCGGATGATAGTGCTGCCCCAAACTCGGCCTCTGCACAAAACCCGGAAGCTGAAATTCGGGCTGAGGGGAGTCTGGGCCTCCGTCGGCTCGGGGTAGTAGGAGTTGAGGTCGAGGAGCCATTGGTGTCCACCATAGCCTGCTTGATGCGGTCCATGAAACTCCTCTGTTGGGCTCCATGCACAATATCTTGAGCAACTCGATGCCCCAAGATTGGAACCCACTCAGGGACCTTTGCGACGTGGCCAAATATTGGAATATTGACTGGCACCAGGCCGGAACGGCCACTTGCTGCAGAACTGGCGCCAGCTGCTTCTGTAGCGTCGGGCTCAGGGGCTGGTTCAGCTGCAAAGTCTCGGCTGGGAAGAGGTGCTACTTTCCGGCTGTAGGTCGCCAAACTGCCTTTCCAGGGTAAGCCTTGGCCGGAATGGTCGCTTGGCTGGGGGCAGGTGCAACTTCGGAGTGGTCCGTTAGGTCAATCCCTTCGGGAGGAGCTCCTCGGGGCGATGGGTTGTGAAACGAGTCCCAAGCGACCTGCGGCATGTCCCCAGTGTAGGCAGCCCTGTAAAGTGCAAGCGCTGGGCTTCGGTCGATGATCTCCTTGCGGTTGAGGATCACCGGGGCCTCTGCCGCACCCTTGGCCACTACCTGGTGTTCGGCGGTTCGACCATGGTTTAGGAGCGGACCGCTCTTGGGGCGCCAATTCTTACAGGAGCGTTTCCTCCGTTTAACCGTCACTTCATCGTGACTGTGTTGGCAAAGCCAGTGGGTGGCTTGCTCATACACGTTGCCCTCCGAGTGCTGCGAGGTCCCACATATAACGGCATAGCCCATTGATCTCTCCACACGTACCACACACCCAATGCATTGTATTGCTGAAATACGAAGGTGGTGGGGCTTTGGGTGCTGCCTTTGATGGAGGCCGATGGGCGGTGCGCCCCTGGAGGTGGCGCTTTCGTCGGCCGCGGTGGTGGTGCTTGCGAGGAGCTGGAGGTGCCGAAGGCGCTGGTGGAGTCGTTGGCCCTCGCCTTCGGAGGTGCTTTGTAGGACGGGCGGTCCGCACCTGCCTCTCTCTTGCAGGTCCAATCTTCTCGCGGCGATTGCACGTATAGCAACTGGGGACCAGCACGGACACCTTTGCTTTGCAATGAAACCAAGCATATGGTTGATCCCCAGACTCCCAGGCCTTGAAAAGCTTGAGGGCAATTCCGCAACTCGTCAGCTCCGGGTAGTCATCCACATGCAGCGGTTGCCACGGAACCCGGAGACAAACCTGCCCAAGCGGCCGAGGGGGGGGTTTCGGCAGGCTGCGTCAACTGCCGGGCAACTTGTGTCTGGGAATCCTCACCGGTGGGGTACACCAGAGCGGAGCGCTTAGCATCTTGTAAGAATTGCTCCCAATGGATTGACGTATCAACTTCAACCCACCCTCCTGCGATGAGCTGGCTCCGGACAAGCCCTAAGTCTTCCCGACTGAGCCAATCGGCTAGCTGGTTGCGGTAGGTACGGATGTAAATGGGATGGAAAGTGAGATTGGATTCGGACTCGAGCCTTTGCACCAGCCGAACTAGGAGGCTAGCTGCTCGGTTCCGGGGGCTGCGTTTATGCAGCCAGGTCCTCACGTTCATGTTGTCAGTGACGTAAAGGACGAGCTCTCCATTCCAATCGCCCTTCCGGTGGCAAGCCAAAACAACAAACGCCAAGAGCTCCATCACCGAGATGATGTCAGTCTCCTCTCCATCCCGAGCAAGCTGCCTCAAACCATCCCGATACTGATCCACCTGATCTGCATGAAACACATTGTCCTTCCAGTCAACAGCTCCAATCCGCTCAGGAATGGCCTCCCCCCCAGTGATTCTGGCTCGGGCGGTGGCACCTGGTAGAGCGAGACGTTCACGGATGGGCAAAAGTTTCTCAAAGACCGCGGTGAAACTACATTGTAATGGAGCCTCCAGTTGTAGCCTGATGAAATCAAGAGTGTCCCAGAAGTCCTCCCATCGATGTTCTTCTTCCTCGGGACTGGAAGCCTTTTGCACCAGCACATTGATCTTTCCCCGAGAACCCCGAGCTCCTCCTGCCTTGGAGGTTACCTTTCAACAGAAAGTAGAGCGTAGGGAGGTGAGGGGCCAGGGGTGAGGGCTGGGCAGGCGGTACAATACTGAGCACATCCGATGAGTTCCTGAAGCAGACGCAGCGGCACTTCTCGACAGCCTCGTTGGAGGGCGGATTCGCCTAACAGATATTTAGCTTTAATACGTTTGGGTTCGGGGAGTCTGACTTAATTCGTGGGTGTCAAAGTTCATGTGCAGCCCCCAAAGCAGTTGGGTAGTGGAGGGTTTGCCCTCCTCAGCCATCTTCTCAACGTTGACTCCTTCAGGCCCCCAAACCAGCTGCATCGTCTCGTCTAGCACGGCGAGCGAATCGAAGACCCGGTTGCCCACCATGGGCTCAACCACAACCCCGTCGTCCATGAGCCACTTTGACTCAAATGGCACCACGTCGTTGAACCTTGGTTCCATTGGTCGGAACGACCCGTGGTGGGCTTTCGCAGCAGCACTCCAGGCGACAAACTCGCCTGGGGAACCGACCCAGCCAAATGGCATTGCAAGGCTCAAGATAACAAGGCCAGCAAGTTTCACAGCAAATTCCGGGACATCCTTCGCCCGGAGAGAGTGCCACTTCAGGACCCTCACCCGGATCAGCTCCCTGTGGCTGTAAGGCCCGTGGCGACGGCGCCACCGCGCTGCATCTGGCAGCGGACTTCGGTCATGCTGCTGGCCAGCATCAGAGCCACTGTCGTAGCACATGGTGATTCGTTCTACATGAATGCGAGCACATGGGCTCTCGCAAGCCAACCTTAACAATGCATATACTTGAGATGGAAATATCCAGACAGTGGAGTGCTCATGAGACATCTTGGGCGTACTCGATGTAAAGCCAAAACCCGGATCGATTGTATGGCACCTTGTTTTTCAATACCTTACGTGTCGAGGTCGAACTTGTCTCCACGCTTCTGAAAGCTCTCGGCACATCACGTTTGGCACACTTCTGAGGTATGCCAGGGTGCCTCGATCTCCACCACAGGGATTGATGGGCAACTGCGTGGTGCCGAGGCTGCGGCGCCGGGGGATGGTTGAACTTCGACCCCGCGTCATTTTGTCTTCGCATATCATTTATCTCATTTATCGGTCGGCCCTCGGCAGATATCGTTCTGTCCGGGTTCTGTTTCGGAACTCTACCTTAGAGGGCTTTCCGCAACTCCAGCCTGATCGAGAAGTTTCCCGGCATCCCTGATCTCCGGGTCCACAAAGAGAGCGGCACCATATGCTGCATCCTTCCAGGCTTTCTGGAGCAGCTCCTCCTCATAGCCATAGACTATAGACCGAACTGATTCTTTGCCTCCTCCCTTCTGAGAGGCTTCTCTCTCCTGCTTGGGACCCCTTCCCGGGCACATAACTGGAGGTACTCCTGATGCAGTGGTGAGATCCCTCGAAGGGAGCCGCGCTTCGCCCCTTCGAGGTGATCCCCAAGTTTCCTGACTCTGACGGTGTTCAAGACTTGTACAGCGTCCTCAACCGTTCCCGTCGAAAACATCAGCTCTGCCCCAAGTTTCCCAGCCTGGTCGGACTGCTGGATCCTGTGGCTCGACGCACTTTCGCTGAATGGTCCGCACAATGGGCCACCCTGCTTAGCAATCTTAGCGCTGCGCTCAGCGGCTTTTCAGGGACATTGCTTTTGGTCGTTCCGGCCCTCAGTGTCGCTGCCACACAGTGCCTGCGCGGTCTGCGTTTGCGACTCATTCTGACTCATTCCACGTCCCCGTGCGTCGGGCCAGGCAGGGTGGTGGTGCGTGTCAGAGCACCTCTAGGCAGGGTTAAACAAGGTAGCTACCTAGACGGCTGCCGAACTTTTCATGTGCATGATGAAGCAGTTCTGTTTTGCTGGTACCATTGGGTACTTGGAGGCGAGTCTGCCTGCCCGAAGCATGGGCATACCTCCAGTGTGCCCCTCACCAGGCGTCTTCGTCTCGGCCTGCGGCTTCCCTCCCTCCCTCCCCGGGAAAGAAACGATGCCAAAATTCGTCGAGGAAGGAGTTGAGAGGGTGGGAGGGGCCAGCTATGAGAAGGCGGTTGAATACCTTGATTTGTGCCAATCAACTTCCTCTGTCGAAAAAGCTCAAAACTCCTCGGGGTCGCATGGGCGGATCCGGATCGCTCGGGGGGCGAGCGGGATCCCCAACGTCATCGTCCTCGACTCCAGCTTTACATGGAGTCTGGGGGCGACGACACCTGTAACAAGGGTGAGGCTTAGAGGGGATAATCTCACCGAGGCATCCTGGGCTTCAAGGTAACTTCCCCAGCCTTCGACTTCGAGCTCTCGTATGGCACGTGCCCCTTGAGTGGCGATGTCAAGGAGCTGCTTAATCTGAGTAGGAGAACACCTGGCAGTTCTCATATGGCCACGATGAATCAAGACCATGCCGTGGCCTTCAATCGCGCCTGTTCCTTTGACGACATCAACCTCGACGACCCCGTGGTGGGAAAACCGGAGGACAACCTAGATGCGACCTTGCATAAACCGTTTCGCGAACAACTGCAGCATACGAAAGTCTTTCTCATGGTCAGCATAAATGCAATCATGTGCGTTGTGCCGCACAAAGGCCTCGGCAGTACTGATGTACGGACTAGCATCTCCGAGATGTTGAAATGCGGCGCTGCTTTCTTCCCACATTTCTCTACGAAGTCCCCTAGCCTTGTCCCAGGCCAGAGATGGTTCCAATTCGAATGCCAAGGCGACGTGCAGACACAGGATTGTCTGGATTCCTCAAAAGCATCGCCTTCGCACTGATGAAGTAGAGTGGGAAGATCCTCATGCAGACCAAGTTTGTCCTGTGCGTCCAAGATGGAAAGGGGTGGAACACCTTCCCAAAGCGGGTGGCTAAAAGTCATGTGAGTCTTACCAATACCATCTTCCCAAGCAAACGGGCCGAAGCTAGCTTCGGGATTAGGGGGACTCAAACCCGACTTAATACCGGTGGAGGCCAAAACCTGTTAAGCTTCTTCCGCCAGTTGAGGGTGCCCATAGTCAACAGCTCGCGTCAAGATCTCGGAAAGTTGCACTGTGCGACCCTGCAGTTCTGCATTAACAAAGTGAAAGGCCACATGTGAGTGCAAGTGATCGCTGCATCCAGCGATGGGATCAATTACTTTTCTGGCTATCAGTCCCTGATACGCATACGCAGCTTGGCGACGATCAGCCTCCTCTGTCTTTGCTTTCGTGCAGGTCACTTCGGTATCCCGATTGAATCTCTGATGCCAATCCAAGTCCGGGCCTTCCGCTAAGTTCCCGAGCTCCTGCTCCAGTGCAGTGACGGGTCCTTGATAATCCTCAGGGACGGCCCATCCGGCTTTATCCTTCCCTTTGGGTCGAGCTTTGGCTTTACCCTGGGCGGTACTGCCTGGCTCCACCTTGGAAGTCTGCTCCTCCTTAGCTTGGGCCCGAAGCTATGCAACCCTTCCATCAACTTCCTAAGGATTGACCTTGGGTCCGCTCTTAAGCCCTCCACGACGGAGCACCTGCCAATTTCGAGAGCTTTGGAAGGGGCTCGTGGGCATTGGGGCATGAGGCACGGTGGCAACCAATGTGACAAGCGGCGTCCCAGCAAATGGGTTTTTTGGTTTTTGAGCATTGTGGAGCATGCAAAATGGAGCTCTTGACTTCAGCTGGACCCAACCGCTTACCAGCAGGATAAGCCCTCGACCCTTCTCCTGCCTTCGGAGGATCTGTCCTTAGGGCGAGACGGGGTGCTCGTCCTGCTTTCTCGGCTTCATCTGGGTTGCTGGACGGAACGTCACGTTGGCTGGGCGTGGACGCCTCTGTAGGGCCTGCTGTCTTTCGGAAATCCGGTCGCTTCTCTTTGTCACATGGTCATGCAGTTGTTTGTTCAGCAACCTTGCCATGGCCTTGTTCTGTCGTCGCAGAACCACCCTTTGATAATACCCGGCTGGATCAGCCAAATCCCATACCCTGGGAAACTGATTTTTTTTTCAGTTCGCCTGTCCTGATGTGTTGGGTGCGAGGGCGATGAGCTTGAGGTCCTCAAGTCTTGGATTCTCCGTGCCTAACTTGGCGGGCGCACAGCTGACGACGGCTTTCCCGAACTTCCTCGCACCAGACAGCTGTCATTTCCTCGAAGAGCTGCATGCAATAGGAGAAGAGGAAAGCGTTCTCATCCTCTTCGTGCGCTTCTCGAAGGGCTTGGAGAAATTTCACTCTCCCCTGCAGATGCTCGAGCCCGTAGACGCTTCCGAAAAACCTTGATGGAGTTCTCGGCATACCGCAACCAGGTCAAGAACGTAGTGGGTGCACGCCCTCTGGCCTCGATCTTGTGCTCAGTAGGGGGGGACCAGTTCTCGATCTGCTCTACTCGTGCGGTGGCGCAATCAGAGGCGAGCAAGGTGAAACGTTCTGTCCCTCCCCACCAAAGCCCCGCAATCGAAAGCCCGACTCGGTTGGTGCCATTTTATCAAGCTCGGCTCAACTCGTGTTTGGCGTGGAGACCAGCTCTCCTGATACTATGAAACAACTCTTTTCCATAGACCCCTTTGCAGAGCTCGACGGAGAGCTGGCCGCAACCCCATGCAAGGAACACGTCAAGCTTCTCCCCATCTTTGATTGAGCTAACTTGGCCTTTGGTCCCGGTCTTGTCCTCATCCTGGGCTTTGCGCAATCCATCGATCGCATGAATAATCCGATCAGTAGCAAGAGCGGGAGTGCTGGAACCAAGCTGTTCCCCAAACGCGACACTTGCCTTGCGCAGTAAACCCTGTCCCAAGCCGAAAGCGGGTAGGATTTGATAAACGTGTGTCGGTTGCGGCACTGATGAGACTAGGTCTAGTATTATAGCATCCGAGGACGGGAACAATTGAGAAACCACGGAGGGCGGTCCGCCTCCCTGGGTAAGCAATTGAGTCCCCAACGACTTGTTGTGAGCCTGCACAACTCCTCCCCCCTGGGTCAAACCCGGGGGAAGAGGAGGAGGGGGCACCTGAGTTCCGGGTTTGGATGACCACGTGTCTGTCCACGCGAACGGGTCCCTCTGCAACGCGGATGTTCCATCTTCGTCCCTCTGTTGCCCTTCTAGCGCTCCAAGGACACTGAGCTGCACAGTCTCTGGGCTTACATTGCAGGCGCTGGCAACCAGCGCAATCGCTTCACTAACCGTGGCTCCCTGTGTCCGCGCGTCTCTGAATGACTCATGGAGCGAAGTGAGGGGTCAACTTCTGGGGGTGGACCACCTTCCCTTGCGGACGGCTCCGCAGTCGTCAGGACAGAGACAGTGGGAGGTCTAGGAGGAGTGCCGAATTCCTCCCTGGCGCAGCTGCTCTTGCTGACCAAGATAACTCCCTCATTCTGAGGGAGGAGAACTAGCCGGGGTTCCCTGATGAGCTGCCTCAGCTGTTCGGGGCGCAGGCTGACAGGAGTACTGACAGGAGTGGAATCCTTATCCCGGACTTCTTTGCCTTTCCAATCTCTTAACCACTCCCAATGCTGTGAAGCCACTTGAGTCACCTTTTTTTTTTTCCGCCTGTCGTCCGCGGTCAGGACGCTGGCAGGCGGCTTGCGAGC
>CAJNJA010006320.1:0-10908 GCA_905231915.1 Symbiodinium necroappetens
TGCGCCTAGCTTGGCCTCCCGACAGCCGCAAATGCCGTGTTGAGGTTGGGTAACATTGTCTGTCGCACACCACGCCCTTGCACAGCTGGGCCAAAACAGCACGGCATGATCTGTGCTGTGCCGTGTGGTGCTGGGTCCAGAGATAAAGGCTGCAACTTGGATCGTGCAGAAGTTCCTGGGGAAGTCGCAGAAGTTGCAAGCTCCATGCAAGCCTGTAGCAATCGAAGTGCATGCGCCCATGCGAGCGGCGCAAGTGGAGCCAGCGGTGCTAGGTTCAGCTTAGGCTGAATTGGCAGACTTTGCCAGAGGGTCTCGAGGTGCCAAGGTTGACGTGATCAAACTGCTTGAGTGAGACTTGCAAGACATGCAACAGAGCTGCTGTGCGATAGCTCGGAGGAAAACGGGGCTTGACAGCAAGAGACGGAGGCGCACTCACAGTCAGAAAAGCTGTCTTCGACGCGGTTAGCTTCTCGTGTCCAACAGACTATTTGTCAGCAGCAACTTGTGATAGCTTGGATGTCTGAGAGGGTCGGCCCCCACTGAGCCAGAAGAAGATCTTCTTCAAGGCCGTCCCTGCAAGGTCCTGTTGTTCTTCCGCAGACCTTTGCATTTCAACAAACAATCACAGGCATCCAAGGATTCAGGTGCAGAATCTTCGGGCTCAGTCAACATGCTTGCTTTGGCTTGGAGAAGGAGTGCATGTTCCTGCGTCAGTCAGTCGCTGGCCCAGCTTGCTGGCCATGTCTGTCTGGAAGGATTGCCGCAACTCACAGCGAATTGACAGCCCTCCGTGGATGTCACCGAAAACACTGGCACAAGGGCCACATATACATACATGCTACATGTGCAATTCCGTGGCGGGGCACACCCGTCTGGAAGACGCTCTCGGCGAGGGATGCACGCCTCCATTGCCTCAGAAGTGACCTGAGAGGAAACATCGGAGGTGGCCTGCACTGGAAGCACGGGAGGCCGTCACGCAGAGAGGCCGAAAGACGCATCATGGCACGCGCCTTCATTGACCAAGGCCGCCAAGGCTGAACACGGTGAGCCCGGGCACTGACTGCTGCGTTACTGGCCCGCCGTTTACATCTTCAACTGCAAAAGAGGCTCGGTTATGCTTGCTAAGGCAGTCAACGGACGGACAGGCACAGTTACGGTGACAGCTCGGAGCCTGCAGCCTGAAAATGAAGCCGCTACAGCTTTAAGCACGGAAGGCTAGATCCGCAATCCAGGAAGTTCCGTCTCTTGGGGCTGGATAGACACAAAGCTTCGGGGTCTTCGGGGTCTTGGGCTCGGCTGTAGGAAGACTCTTTGGAGCCCAGCATGCACAGCATGCGTGCGGCAGCGCACGTGGCAACAGGGCATTCTGTACTTGGGAACCTCATGCGGCTGGGCCTTATGCTCAAGGAGAGTGCATTGCCAACTCCACAACTCTGCATCCGACGAAATTCCGCCTGTGCACCCAAGGCCGTAGAAAGGCAACTGGGCTTCCACCACGACGCCGGCCACCTGCACTACCCTAGCTCGCTGCGCTGGCTGAGCTGCCAGGTTGTGCAAGCTCCATCACTGGCGGACTGTCAGGTGCCGGAGGCACGGGAAGTCCGCCTCTGTGTGGCTCTTTGCCGGCACTCGGGTTACAGCAACCACAGCACTTCTGGGAGCAACGCATCTGTGCAGTGCTCCGCTGGCGAGAGAGCTCAAGCTGCCATGTATGGAAAGCATGTGTTTTGGATGCACAGCAACGGAAGGGACTGGATTAGCCGTGTGAACTTCCGGCTCCAAGCACCCAGCCGGTCACAGCCCGTGACACACAACTTGCAAGAGAAAGCCGACTTGGGCTTCGTCGGCAAGGCCCCGAACCCCTCTCTGTGCCACTCAGCTTCGGCATCTTCGGCATCTTCGGCAGCTTCAGGCTTGCATTCCCAAACATCTTGGACAGCTCAGGGCAGAATCTGAGCTCGCATGGGTGCTTGTGAGCTTCAGCTCGCAGCTGTCCTCCCAGAGTGACATGTGCCCACTTTGAAGCAGCTGCGCCCTATCCACAAGCACGGTGCAGGCACAGCAAGCACGGAGGCAGTCGCATGCAATGTCAGCGTACCTTCTCCATTTACGGAACTCGAGCTCATCCGTTCAAGAAGCATCTACTGCAGCTCCAATGCCACAGTCAAGGAGGTAAAGCCAGCAGGGAGGGCATAGAATCCGCTCGCATCTGCGACCACTGCATCCGAGGAGCGCGGGGGAGGATGGGCAAAATGACACCCAACTTGCAAGAGAAAGCCGACTTGGGCTTCGTCGGCAAGGCCCCGAACCCCCCCTCTGTGCCACTCAGCTTCGGCATCTTCAGTGGCTTTGTGCACCCAGCATGCAGCAGTTTCCACAGCCGCTTGCTGCTTTTGTCACGGGTGTCTCCGGAAGCAATTGCTCACATGGCTTGTGGGCTTTGCATGGCTTTGCAAAGCTTCGCTGGGCTGCGCGGGCTGTTGGGTGCCTTCAACCCTTCAGCTGAAAGAAGCTACATCGCGAGGAAATGATTGGAAGAGTTTGCCTGCAGTTGCAAGAAAAAGAATCGCTCCCACAGTTCCGCCATCAGCCGCTCAGCACGCATAGCGTAGCTCAACCGAAAGCTGGGGTGGAATGCAGAGAACGACGCGGCCGGAAGCGCTTCAACACGCGTGCTTTTCTGCCCGCTGTCTCCTCGCTTGGCCCCAGCCTCGGTCGGAAGTTTCCAAAGCTCTTCGCTCTCTCCCTCCCTCGCCTGAGTTCCTTTCAGGAATCTGAGTCGTTCCGGAGCCGAGTTTTCTGAGGACCCGCACCGAACTGGAACCACATTTCATAATGCTATGAGGGAAACGAGCTCACAATGGTGATAGGATCGAACGAACCTGAGCATGCGCCATGGAAACCTGGAACATCATGGATATCTGTTGAAGCCATTGAAAGAGGGCTGAGTTTTCTGGTGGACCCAGTGGGGGCAGTCAGGAGCCTTCAAGCATTTTTTGAATTTTTTTGGAGCTGCGGTTTAGGCGCGAATGACAGGCAAGGACTCCGGAAACAATCAAGCTCGACCAAACTCAACTTCGATTCGAAGGTTGCATAGCAACTTTTGTTGGAAACTGTTGAGGCCCGGGAGGTGAAGACTTACACCATGATCCCAACATGTTCCCACACGAAACGGGGACAAGGGGAGACAAGCATGGCCACCCACCCGGCGAAGCGTCGACATTCCCTCTCGTACGTTCGGGACAAGCAAATTGCGGGCCAACCCCTGTCCTCAGGCTGCGGCTCCAGGCGCGACTCGAAGTCGGCTGCGAAGGCTCAGCGCTTCGCCGAGACCGGCTCTCCACAAAAACGGCCTCAGAGGCAACGCTGAGACGGGGAGTCAGGCAAGGAAGCGAGGTCCCCGCTGCCAGAAAACGCGGCTGCACGTTCCGAGGACACGAGCAGCGAAGCGCCTGTGCCGGAGTTGGACCCCCAGAAATCAAAAAACCGGTGTTCTTGCAGGCACCTGTCACCGAGCAATGGATCTCACTGGAATCACTGACCTGAGAGCACCACTTTGCTTCCGTTCGGGTTCAAGATCTCAGCTCAAAGTGTGACTTTCTCGAACTTTCGGGCCCTCCTCCCAAGGCTTCAACCAAGCAAAGCTGACAAAGCTTGGCCGCTTTCGCAAAACTCGCGGGATCGCCGCATCCGCACCTCGACAGCTTTAAAGGGTCAAAGGCCCAAGCAAACGAATAGACTTCACTTCGCAGTCTCCGGCCTCTCTGGTGGCCTGTCGAGGTGCTGCTACCACCGAGCCAAGACCTTTTCGAAACCTTTCTCCAGTCCCATCTTCAAGCTCAACACGATCCTCGCAACAAGCGTGTGGGCATACACGCAAACGCACAATCCTGTCCTCTCTCACTCTCTGTCTGCTTATTTCATCTGGGCGTGGGCGTCCGCTCAACCCTCTCTCTTCGCTTCTCTCCTCTTCTCTCTATCTCGCTTCGAAAGAAGAGGCGCGCAATGCTTTCGGGCGGCCGAGGCTCCTCGTGAGCTGAAGCTGCGAGGGGCTTGGAATCAGAGTCCATGGAAGACTTCTTGGCACCGACATCGTGGACATCGGCTCCACATCTCCTCTGAGCTTCGCCTTCAGCAAAACTTTAATACAATTTAGAGGCTTTCGAGAGCCGAAAGGGCAGGAACTCAGCATGAAACACCGAAGAAGCTTGCTTGACAGCTTGCCTGTCATCTTACTCCTGTTTCTGCTGCATCTGCTGTTCGCAGCGACCCGCCTTTTTGCTTTTTACCACTCGTGGCGAACTGATTTGAGGCTTCAGCTGGGAGCAGCAATTCATCGGGCAATCTGCTCGGTGCTCAGAGTATGCAGCGTGCAGCACAGTTGCCTGAAAGAACATTATCAATCAGCGATTCCCCTCACTTACTGAAGGACTTCATCTGGCAGAGCTATCGTTGGAGAGCCCTGCGCACATGTACGGTGTGGCAGGGGATTCGCGATTCTGGTTCACCTGAGATCAGGAGCTAAGGGTTCGTTATCTTTTCAAATGATGAGAAAGCATACCAAGATGGAGATATAAAAAACTTGCCCCAGTTTTGGGTGGCACAGGTTCTGGATGCAACTCTGATTGCATCCAATTCCTTGTGCCTGCGACTCTTCGGGGCCATGCCCCTGGATGGAAAGTTTCAAATCTTTCCGCAACAAAGAGGCCGTCTGCGCACGTGGCATTGGCCACTCTGTGCTCGCGCTGAAGATGACATGTCTCGTTCCTGCCGCACTTTCCATGTGTTTTCGTGAAGCTTAGCACCTTCGGCGCGAGCAATACATCAACATGCCAGGACATGAAGGAAAAGCTATCTGCTTTCGCTACAGCTAGCTCATGTTGTGCCAGGTGCATTAACTAATGAGAAAAATCAATCATGCGCTCTCTCAACGCCGGCCCCCCGAAGGGCACCCTGGTAAATGCTTCTTTACCCAGCGCCAGGTCAGGTTGATCCGAGGCTCCTGGCACGGCGGCGGCCGCTTCTCAAGCCAAAATTAGCCGTGTTAGCCCCGGTGTTGCCTTCGTCCCTTCGCGCGGGACACGGTGCTGGAAGTGCTTCTGCGTCATTCCCTGCCAAAGGGAAAGAGAGAGCATGCGTCCATGCCAGCATTTGGCCACTGATTAGCGCCTCCATAGTGAGAAGATCTCCTCCGCGGAGCGTCAACCGTGTGATCTGCGCTTCCTCTTCCTCTGCAGGCGGCAACTTTAGCTGAATTTCTGCAGTGCCCTTGTTGGCAATTCTATCATCCGCATTCCCATCTCCTGCTAGCCCTGGATCTGTGAAACATGCTGCGAGCACAACCCACATGCTTCGTTCTTGGGTTGAAGCCATGCCGACAGTATCCCAACAAGGCTTTGAGCCATGAGAGCTTTGCAAAGGACCACAGGGAAAAGTCTGAGATGTCCTTACTAGTGACCAACACCCTAAGTAACTCACAGCCTCACAGCATTGATTTGGGCGTGGTATTTTTTCTTCTGCTGCGGGTTTCTCCCCTTACGCTCCCGGCTCTTTCTTATGCTAATGGCTTCTGCCGGGCTCTTCCTTATCCGAACCTGGCTTATCCTTATGCGAACCTGGCTTTTCCTTGTGTTCCCATGGAAGTGGCCAGCATAAAAAGAAAAACCTTGAGCATCAAAATTAAAACCCGGCCCCATTGATGTTATCTGCATCCCAGAGAAAGCTCCTGTCGGTATGAGTGGTCATGACTCGTGGCTCTACCCCGCCTCGGGCCAGTTGAGCCGCAACTCGAACTTCCGAGTCGCACCCAACGACAACGAGATGATCCTGCGGGCTTGGACTTGTTGGAGCATAGGCGACAAGTTCGAAAGCTTCTGGGTATCATGCTGTCCTGCAGTCGCGAAACCGACCTTGAAACAGCTTCTCGTCGTCAGCGTGCCAGCCTGACCCGTCACAGATTTCTAGAGGAAAACTCAATGATCAGGGTGCCTAGCAACCGGCAGCTGAGAACACAAGGGCAACGGACAGGAACAAACTCTCCATTCGCACGATTGTGAATCTGGCATTGCCAAATGCAGGTTTGTTAGGATGTCGTGGGGATCGGTGCGTACATTACTCGCCACCGGGACAGTAGCATCGATGATGCCATGATGCCGGCAGATGTTGGGCGGTCGTGGTAGCAATAGCAGTAGCAGCAGTAGTACAAGCACAGCAGCTACTACTACTAACTACCACTAGTTGAGAGATCACAGACCTGAGAATGACGTCGAGTTTGCGTGTCTGAGAAATTGCAGATGCCTTGCAGATTCTGTGCCAACTCGACTTGCCGGAGTCGTGGGAAGCCCCAGCCTGGGCCCAACCTGAGAGCCTCTACCCCGATAGAGACCGAAACATAAAGACATCCTCTGGTCTGAGCACGTCACCGACAGTCATGCCACCGTCCTGCCGAGCCGGCCAGAGAGACGGAAGGGTTTCTGAAGGCGAGACGGCTCTTCTTTTCTGTTGGTGCCATGACTCTGTCTTCTTTGCTGCTATTGCTGCTGCGCTGCTGCTGCTTCTGTTCTTGCCTGTTGCAAACACCCGCGCCCGTCCTAGTGGTTGGCTTCCCTTCATGCCAAGTTTGATCTGGCATCTTGTCTGTGATGGCGGCTCGGAGGGCGATTTGTGATGGCGAGAACTGTAGCGCGTTTCGCCGACTTCTCACAGGACGATTGCACTTGCTACTGCTGATGTGCTGCGCTCCTGTAAGCATGATGTATCGATACCTTCACGATGCGCTTCTGCGCGTGTACTTATCTACGACTAACACTCCGCTTCGCTTCAGAGGACTTGCTGTTTTGGTTTGTCGCCATGCTCTGAGAAGTTCATGTCCCCCCCGAAGGGGCTTTATCGGCGAAGTCCTCGTAGAGGTTGAGGTTGCAGGAATTGGGCCTGCTGAGGCTGCGACGCACTCTCCGTCTCGAAGGCTGTGCAGCCCTGATGACTGAGCTTTCGGCCAGTCTTTCTGCGAGAGACCGCAGGGCTTGAGAACCAGCTCCATAAGCTCGTTCCTCGATGAGCATGTGAGGACTGCAGATGCTTCCTTGCCTTCGTAGGGTGCGCTGTGGGCTAAGCTCGTGGCATCCAACTGGGGAACTTCTGAGGCGCCACCTCGATTCCTCCGTATCTATACCTGGCAACATCTCCCAAAAAGAAGAGCTATCCTGAGAAGCATCTGGTCACTCTGAAAGGGGCACTTGCAGTCACAGCCAGCTTTCACCATCCAGCAGGTCTTGCGAGGGATCTGACCTCGATGGACGCGCTTCGGACTTCGGAGAGTTGAAGCTGACTCTGGATTTCTCCTGGTCTCTGCAACAGACCGAGGCCTGGCCGCGCCGAGGAGAGGACCCAAGGGGCCCTCGGGCTGCTGCCAGTCCACCGAGTCCTCTCCGTGCCGTCCGCACACAGAGCGCCGAGCCGGCCGGTTTCGGAGAGGCGAGGGCGGAGAAAGCGCTTCCGCAAGAGAGGCTGGCAAGCGTCCCAGTCCCGAATCTTCTTGAAGAAGCTGTCGCACACCTCCTCCTTTAGGAGGCACGGTATGTACCTGGATCACTTTCACCAGATTTGGGCCACGCTTGGCAGTCAGTACCACAGTGCTGTCAAGAGAGGACATCTCCCACATGCTGGCTAGGACGTGTGTTCACCCGGCGAAGCAGCGGCGGTTCTCGTCTGTCAACGGGTAGCTCCAGAGCTTGCGACTCGGCGGGCGACGGCAATGTCTGTTGAAGCCTACTCGCATACCGTGTATCTCTGCGGGTCACATATCTGTTCGACCATTCCAAGAATGGGCCCATATCGTGCAATGTTGGTGTCAATGGGACCATGGGCCCTCAAGATCCTGCTCTTCATCAGATGCTGTTGACACTCCAAGTCCCCTGCTGCGAAGGTAAAACGAAACGAAAAAAAGGCTGGTAGACGGACAAAACAGGAAAGGACGGGTCCCATCGTCAGAATGACAAAAATCGGTCGTGAGCCTGGAAGCGGCCACTCAGAGGGCTGGGGGCCAGGGCTTTTCTTCGCCACAGTCCTCGCCCAGAAGCTTGAGCTTGGTCCGTGACCGAGGCTCCTGCATCTTGAAACGTCCCCGAACTGGGTTTAGGGTCTGGACTGAGATGCGAGAGCAAGTGCAGCAAGGCCAAGGCTGGCCTTCAGTGCTCACACGGACAAGTTTTTTTTGCTGGGAGCCAGCGCAAAAGCTCATGGGAAGTTGGAGAAGTCTACGGAAGTTTAATGCAAGCTAATCCCAAGCACGATTGCAACGAAAACGACAGTTCCACGCTTCTGCTTTCCTCCTCAAGTCAAAGTTCTGCGCACCGCTGCAAGTTATCTGCCAGTTACATGGATATTGATATGTAGATATTTTGTTCGCATCATGTGGCCTGGCGGCTAGACCCCAATTCTCGTGTCGAACAACGGCGTCCTCCCAGTGATCATCGTCGAACTTTGTCGGCGGTGGCGGCTCCTAGTCAGGCATTCGCTGCAACGGACACCAGCAGAGGATCCGATGGAAGCCCTGCGTTCAAGGAGCAACAAACGTCGCTGAATCTGGAAGGATCGTTCTGAGGCTTTCGGCATGGGATGAACGCAGTTTCCAAAAGAGTCTTGCATGCCTTCAAGATTTTCTCACAATCTTAATTGCTCATCACTGCTTCAGATTCTGTTCAGAATCGAGCTGAGTAACGGCCCTGCTCACCGAGGGAGGCATGAGCCGTTCTGAGGCCACCTGCAGCATGGCACCCTGGATTGTCCCTTTGGTGAAGACCCCAGCCCAGCCCATCGAGTGCCCCATTTCAAGGTGCTCCTCGCGCTCCTTCCTTTTCTTCCGGTCCTGCAGGAGCAATTTACACAAGGGAAATCGGAGAGCACTCCCAGCGCTGCCCTCTCCTCGTCGCTGTCTTTGTCCCGGCTGTCCTGCCACCAACAGCCCCACAGCTTGTTTGAAGCTTCTGCAGGTGGATCAAACAGGCAGAAACCACCCGGGCAAGCGGCGGATATCCCGGGTAGTGAGGCGGGTAGCCAGGCCTGAGCTGCTGCATCCCACACAGGAAACCCCCGTGAAACTCGTTTCCCGGATCCAAGAGTGAAGCGGGTGGCCAGGATACACAGGCCTCGCATCATCCAATGAATGATTGCAGCGGTGGTAATATAAACAGGCATTCCTGGAACACCCACATTCCGGAGACTGAGCTGCTGGCACGTAATAGCCAGGATGATGAGGATGGGGTGCATAGTGTATTGGATAGTGCCCATTTGGCCTGTGGACACTGAAGCGGTCACGTCAAGCCAAGCTTGAGCTTGCTGGAGTACATGCGGACATACTGTGTGGCGCAACTATCACCCGAGCTTAGCTTCCGGCACCATGTGGGCACCGGGCATCATCGGGTGCATCCCATGCACGACTGGAGCTCCCGCGTAGTGCATGTGATGTTGCCTCGGCAGCTTGACAGAACGGAGCTTTCACCGAAGAGAAAGCTGAGACCTGTACCCGGGCAGCGCTTGATGCGGATGTCCATACGCCACTTGGGCAGCATGTGCTGCGTGGGCTGCATGGGCGGCGTGGGCCGCATGAGCCGCGTGGGCTGCATGGGCCACGTGAGCCGCTTGAGCTGCGTGGGCTGCATGTCCTTGTGCATGTGCATGCCTCGGTCGTTGGTGCAACACGGCGGACTCTGACCCGAGATGACTCTTCCAGATGCGCTCGAATGTTGCTTAGCTCGCCGCAAAATGCCAGGAGGCGCTTGATGCACCTGCCATTCGAGTTCCAATGCATGCCGGCCTGTGAGGGTCGAAACTGTCAGATACGGTCGATGCAAGCAAGGCTTATGCTTCAGCACTCTGCCCAAGACACCTGTGCCGCGCTCGCATGCCCACGGCTGTCAGGTGGGGTCAGTCCCACCTCGGCGCTTTCAACACGAGGACCCCCCAAGGGTGTTGAAAGCTTCTCCCGAGTTCCCTTGTTTGTAACTTCTTCTACTGCGAATGGGCATTCGCATGCAAAGCCACAGAAGTTTATGGCTCGACGCCCTGATGCCTGGAGCTGAGGGTGGGACTGCATGTGATACAGCTGCAGTCAGCATACCTTCTCGTATGCGGTTACTGAATGCCTAGCTCCGACGGATCAGGGTCTACCCTTACAGCCTTCTTTCTGAGGCGATTCCTGGGAGCCGCAGGTCGCGAGATCCGTCTTGTCAAGACAGCCAGACTGACAAAGAAACAATGGGACGATAAGTATTATGGTATGAACAGGTACATGAACAATGCCTTGTGCAAAAGCGACGTCATGAAGACCGCACCAGAGGAGTAAGGGACTCAGCTCAGTCAGTTGCAGAATTGCTGCCAAACGTCCTGCCCCGAAAACGGAACTTGATGCAGGAAACGAAGAATCTGAGACTAAGAAGTTCATGATATACCGCGGAGAAAGCAAGAAGCCTTCACCCAGAACAGGACCTGCAAATGTGGAAAGGCGCCCTGCCTAAGTAGTCTGATGAAGCGGTCGCAGACCTCGACCAGATGTGTGTCTCAAGTTGCCAATGCAGAAAGCTCAAGACACACGTCTGAGAAAGAGCTCCGCCATCGAGCTGTACTCACCACCGAGATGTGGACGTGATGTAGGCATGAATAGACTGAATAGACAAACAAACAGAGAAACTCAAATAAATGTCTCACTCCAATGGCTTCGCACTGGGGTTTGCGCGTGCCGGAAGTGGCTGGTGTCAGGGTCGAAGCCGCATGAGCCTCCAGGGGTTCCAGCACTAGCTCTTTCCATCTGTTGAGCCTTGTCGGCTCTTGCACCCTAACTGACTCTAACTGTCTGGCACCTGTACAATGGCAAAACAGTAGACACCGCAGTAGCAGTAGCAGTAGTCGTAG
>CAJNJA010006320.1:14177-43938 GCA_905231915.1 Symbiodinium necroappetens
ACACACACACATGCATAAGCACGTGCGCACACACGCACAGATACGTATGTATGTAGCAACATGTGTGAAGACAAACAGACATGCATACAGACAAACAGATAGACAGGCCTATGTACATGCCTGTGTGCATCCTACAACCATACATGCGCACACACGTAACGATTGGCCCACGCAGCTTGTGACCACGAAGTTACAAGTAGAAGAAGTCATGATGCATCATACTGCCCAGTTCAATTGAACGATGCGACGAGCATAATCATGCACGAAGTTGTTGCTTTTTCATGTTTCGTTAATCCCACGTGCGGTGCAACCCGTGGTAAGACCGCGCTGACCACTTTCGTAGCCCAGGGAAGTATCGCGAGCCTCCTGGGGTGGTTTCCAGGGCCCCTCGACCTGAAGCAAGGCAGAGAGGAAATGTCTTTACCAACTCGCAAGCGGAACATCGTCGATTCAATTGCGAAGTCCCTGGAACGAAAACTGGATGTGCTTACGGAGAGATGGGGATGCTCTCTTTCTTCCCGGTTGGGAGTTTCTCTTCTTGTTTTCGGTGTGATCCGTATGGGCAGAACGTCGAGTAAACCGCGAACCCTTCCTAAAATGCGCTGCCCCGCCTTGCTCATCCGACTTTCCTGACAAGTGGAGGAGCATGGAGTCTTCAAGCGAGGAACAGTTGCTGTACCTTCGGCCCGCAACACCACAACACCTTCGCTCGGGCATACTGCGCATCATTCATGTACTACAGACGTATGAAAGCCAATCTTCGTTCAAAAGCTTGTCGTAGAGATTTCGGCCCTCAGGGATTGAGCCTGAATTGAAACTTGCCAATAGCCATGCATTCCGATTCAATGGCTCGGTAAAAGCCAGAAGGTGCTCCGCTGCGATTCTACCATGCACTCATGTCTTGAGGATGCAGCATTCACAGGCTCAAGGAGTTCCTTGGCTCCAACCACTTCCATGCATTTCTCCGTGGCTCCCCTTCACAGAGTCATGACCACAGGCCTTGGGTGGTAGGTAGCAGCAGCACAGCTTAAGCGTTCAGGCACGAATTCACAAGAGCAACTGTGACATAAAGCGCTAGTCCCATTGATGTCTCAAGTAGGGCTCTCCCTGCAAAGCTGGCATTCCGACTCCGAAAGTCCCGGCATGACATGCGCCTGCTCTGACCGCTGGCTCCAGAATCACATCTCTTGGCCATGGCTCGCGGAGTTTTTTTTGCAGCGCTGGGCAACGAGTCGAGGAAGTACTAAGGTCTTACCATAGCGGCTGGGATAACGGGGGTGTTTCTGCCAGCATATCCCAACATGAACTCCCCTTCCAGCCTCTTCAGAGAATTCATCTTGCACTCCGAAGGCCGAGCTGGAGGCTTACGCAGGCTTGGGGTGGGGGATGCTTCGTGGGGTTCAGGACGATTAGGGTTCGCATCTGCAGAATATGAAGAAGCTTGAATAGTCAAGAAAGCGAGACCGGGCTCGTGCTGCTCAGCATGTAGAGAAGCCAGTCTCTGCAGAAATCACAGAGGATCGTGAGAATCCGAATCTATGCCGATGCCCTCTCAGCATGATCTTGCTTAGTTGCAACTAGCCGAGTAGCTGCGCAAACAGTCCGTTAAGGAGTAGCTTCCTTCTAGAGCCAATCATGGGAGCGATTCTCCAGGACTGCTGGGCTCATCGCCAGAATTCAGCCTTCGGATCTAGCCCCATCAACAAAGAACCCTTGAAACACCCGTCCAATCCTAGAGACAATGTGCGGAAAATATCAGCATGGAACGCCGTCAGCCACATCATGCTTTCACTGACCCTGCTTGATTTCGTGCCCGCTTTTTTTGACGGCCACATACGGCCCTCGTCCGCAGCCCGAAGTTACCGCTGGGGCGAGCTGCAGGCCTTTTCGCAGGTTTCCAGCGAAATGGCCGGTGGACCATCTTCTCCAGGCCCCTTGAAGCAAAGCCACTCATCTTGGGCGGGGTGTCCTCTCAAGAACGGCTGTGGACCAGGCTTTGTCTCGAGTTGCCCAAGAAGCTGAAACATTAGCTTACACGGTGAAGATCCCCTTGCTTCACGTGACTGGCTGTAGGGTGAGGGACATACCAAACTGTGTGGAATTCTGGGGTTCTGGAGCGTTGTGAGCCAAGGGGATCCATCCTTCGCAAGGCCGCGCTGCCTTTGCAGGAATTTTGGCTCGGGTGTGCGTGTTGAATCCCAAACCGTGAAACCGGCGCCCATACTCCGTCATACTCCATGGTTCCACAATGTCTGGACCTTGAAGGTCCGTGTGTGAAAACATGTCTTTCTGGGCGCCGTTCCCTGCCGGCAAGCGCGGCTCTGCATCACGATGGGAAGAACTACTCAAGGCCGTGGCTGACACATCAACTCGGAAACTCGAAGTCGTGTCTGACGGTTTTGGTCTATGCTAGAGGACCCGGCTCAGGTCGTGGTTACCGAGGCCTATGAGCAAAAGTGGCCTGAATAACGAAGCCTCGTTGGTTATGGGGGCCTGGGATCTGTAGAAGGCTTCCTTCCCTTCACTTCAGCCAATTTACCTATCTGTGCTTCTGTGCACGCTACGCCCTTGCTTGGCGAATCCATGGACGGAGCAGAAGTTGTGTGCCAGCCTTATGCTTCCCATCGTGTTGGAATTGACCATAAACTTTGGCCCCGTGAAGCTCGAGGGTTTCCCGTGCTGCGGAATCCCCCAGGGCCAGGAACAGGGAACCCTCGCTTCGAAAGCCACTTCGGCGGTCTCCGGACACCCCCCCCTTTTTTTTGCGCTGCGAGAGCTGTTTACGGTCGAGGTTGTGGGGGGCCGGAGGGGAACAGCTTTAACTTTAACCCATTTCTGCTATCTGCCGGATCCCCTTTGGGAAAGCAGATTCTGACGGCGAGCCCTCAGGGCTCCCGGGGAAAACTGCACAGATGCTGCTTCGACAACGAGCTTCGGGAGACCTGACTTTTAGCAACGACCTGACTTGGGGGTTTTGTGCGACTCAGCGATCAGATCTCGAGAAGTTGCTCCCGAGGTGCGAGATGGTTGATGCGCTCAGACAGGAAGCGCAACTCCTGCGTGGGAATTCGGTGCCCCCGACTTGGGCTGTGGCCACGGCACCTACCATCAAACCTCATGTAGATTCTAGAGCTCCAGGCCATAATGTCTCTAAGAGGACTCTGCCTATGCCCTGCCCGGCTGCCCTGTCCCCGCTGAGCTTCTTGAGCGCTTGTCTCGTCAACTTGTTCTCGTAGCTCATCTTTGCCAGCTGCAAGCCTGGCATCTGTCCCAGCAAGAGGCTTAGAAGTGTCCGCGTGAAGTCCCGGCTCTGTGGCCATACAGCCTACCCAAAGTTCTCCCCAGGAAAGCCTCAGCCGAGCTGTGTCGGGTTGCAACCAAGCGGCTCTTTGCGGGGCCGTTAAGCTGCATGCAGCCAGAGACAAACTCCTGATGCCGTCGCCACGTTGCTTGTTTTTCAGGTGTCTCATCTTGTTCGAGAATGAGACGTAACAGATGTAACATCGTGCTGGGAGCTTTGAGTGGAGCCTCTCAGGAAGTTTGATATGCACTCCGAAGCAGTCGTGCCGCTCTGAAGCGGAAGGGCACACGCTCGAGGGATGCGTCTGGCCCTGGTTTGACGCGATGCCGAAGGCCGAGGGAGATTGGGAAATGGCCTGAGAGACTACTGTACAGAAGCTGCTTCTCAGTAGCGATTCTGTCCTATGCGTTCCAAACAAGCCCAAGCCGATCTGACTTCAGCGCCCCAGGCGTCCTCGATATCGATCAGGCCTTGGGTTCACTGCAGATACGAACTGGTTCCGCTCTAGGAGGTGCCAGTTGGTTGCGGCTGAGAGGCCGTTTTCATCCCGGTCCAGCAGCATGAAGAAAGTCCAGACATCATCGGTTGAGATTCCAATGGAATCCTTGCGGGCGTGATTGCTCTGGAACAAGGAGGAGTGCTTTGACATGTCCGGCCGTGTTGCTTCAGAATCGAAAACCCGCCGAGTGTCCAAGAAGTGCGACAACTTCTTCGTGTCAATGGCTTCCTCCATGTCCTGTCACTTGCTTGGGTAGCATCCCAGGTTCAGAGTTCGTGGATGAAGCCTCAAGCGGCTCGTCTAAAGCCTGAAAAGCTTTGATGCGGCATTACCCGGATTAGTCGAGCCGACAGCCCCAGAGCGTCGCCTGGAGGCTGATGTTGTTGGAGCCCGAATGGTCGAGCTCTTTGAAAATGTCCTCTCCAGGGGTTGCACTGTGGGCAGAAGATGGCTGAGGGTTGAGACTTCAAAGTTTTCACTGGGATGTAAGAAGTCTTTTGGGCCTTTGTAAAGCTCCCGTTTTCCGTTTTCATCTCTCTGCGGGTTGCCAAGAGGATTGCTGGATTGCCTTCGTCTCAGGACTCCATCTTCGTACATGCTATGAGCCGACAACTCGACGCAACCAACAGCATGGAGACGGAGACGGAGGAGCGGCAGAGTAAGAGAGAAGAGAGAGAGAGAGAGAGAGCGAGAGCGAGAGAGGGGCAGAGAGCCTCACACGGAAGGTTTTAAACAGACGATCCCCAATGGCTATGCGGCTCTGTAGATGGAACTCTCGGCTCAACAAAGAACTCAAAAAAAGGGCGTCAGGGCCTGCAAATATTTCTCGCTGTAGACACCAATTATGGCTATGTAATAACATGAGAAACCTGTTCAGTTTTGCGACGTCGCCTTGAGCTGGTCGACTTGTGCCGCACGCTTTCGTGCTTGCTTGATCGTCGCGACCTGGTAAGCATGGGGCGGAGGGCAGATCACAACATTTTAGCAGCATTTTGATAGAAGCTGAACGTGCCAATGACTCTGCTGAGGTCACGCCGCCAGCTTCAGGATTCGGTTTCAGGGAACTGACATGCGCACCTGTAGATGAAGACGGCTTGACGTGGGGTTGTAAAGGACACCAGAACTATAAGCTGTACAGCCACATGCGAGCTCCTTGAATCCTTGCAGTTTGGACCTGGCACATGGCCTTGTCTTCACGGCGGATCATCCCGGTGCAGCTCCCAGAAGGCAGTGAGCGGACCAAAATCGCCAAACCCCGAAGCTCCGAGTCAGGTTCCGAATCGGAGTTGACCAGCTGCACGTACTATCGACCCACCCAGAATTACAAGTCCCTTCCTTGCCATGCCAAGAACATGTAAGTCTCTCAGACTCCTTTCACCCGCGCGCCATTTTCAGAAGACCGTCCACCCCCTAAAGCAAGGAAACTGAGGCCTCCTTGTCTGCACTAGCGCTTTCGATCGCCGTGTTACCTTGCAGTGCAGAAAGGCCCCAGTTCATAGCTTTGTTTTCAGGGTTATGGCAAGTTGGCGGCCAGTGCCTTTGGGAGCCTTTATGGATGCGATGCTCAATCTAATCTGAAGGAGCAATCGTCACGTGCAGCCCTAATTGCCAGCACACAAGTCACTCATATTGGATTGGTTTCAAGCGGCACTTTGGGTGGAAACAAGCTACCATGCGGCTGAAGATGCAGCACTCCAACTGATGTTGTTCAAGCAAGAGACCATTACATTCCTGCACAACAGATTATCAAAACTTAATTCTCGACACGAACTGCATCTATCAGGTCGGGGTAAAACACGGGCAGAGCTCGAAAGAAACGAGTGAAGCAAGCGCTTGGCACATGAAAGACTCTCTCGCAACCTCCTTATACGTGTGCGCCCTTCATGCTTGGGTTGCAACCTGCTCTTGATTGCTGATAGTGTCTGGACCGAGGTTCAGAAGACGCCAGTGACGACGTTCAAAACCGCGAACACTGCAATTACGATGTACAAGATGACCTGGGAATTAGCGAGAATGTCGGCATTCCTCCTTCTCCTGCTACATGCAAAGACTCTGAGCATTGCGACGTGTACGTAGTTAGGAACTCAAAAACACATAACCGAACACCATAAGGTTGGCATATCCCATGATCTCCTATGTAATTTAAATAAGCCAATAAAGGAGGGATACCTGCGCTTCGTAGTAATTGCAGGCAGGTACATCACTGGCCATTGAAACCAGTCTATGCTGTTTAGACGAGGGTGCCCGTTGTCACACTGCTTCGATGTGAGCGCTGTCGGCAAACTTCTCGACATGGATGTGCTTTCCATGATTTTCATGCTGGTAAGCGCAGCTTGCTCGCATGAACTTGCCTTTTTCCGCGTGTCGATACTCTGCTTGCGGCCTGCAACGCTTGCGAAAGCTACCACGACTCTTTCACCTGCTTGGCTGGACCGCTGTCGGATCCCAAGATGCCGGCATCCACGAATCCAACATGCCATGGACGCTTCAAGGACGGACAGTGAAACCTCGCCGTCCAAGATGCAAAAGATACATCCAAAACGAACACCTAATTCTAACTCCAGTTAAGACCCCAAGTCCCCCAATCACCACCGGTGAAGCCGAGGATCCAAAGCGAAAGCCAAGCTTGAGACCTGCGCAGTGCACCGGAAACAGTGAGCTTCGAAGGAAACGCCCCCGTTTCTGGAGCCCAAGGCAAGTGCACGTAGTGCACCTACCTGCGCTGGGGGATAAGGGCTTGCATGCTAGAAGTACCGTGAAGTATCAGCGGCATGCTGGAACCTGCCTTACGTATGGGCCGCATGGCGTCGTCCCAACTGAGGCCGCCGGAGATAGCCATGAAAAGCCTGCCACAACTAAGATTTTTGGATCATTGCTGTGGTTCCAACTAAATATATTGATACGGGCTACGCAAACCCAAAACAAACCAAGCCCTGGCAAATCCCGACAAGTCATGAGAGCCTGTTCAGAAGGCACGTTCTGCTTCCTGAAAAGGGTCAGAAGAATGGACAATCTAGCTTACCTTTCGAGTCCTGACCTGAGACGCACAGAAAGTCGACTGCTTGGCCGGGCGAACAGCAAGTCTGTCTCTTGAGATGCTGAAATCAACGAGCAGTGGCGTAGTGCTTCAGGCCGAGCAGCGTCAACATGCTCTCAGGGACAGACTCCCAGTACCTCAAGTCAAGGCATCGCAGAGACAATGACCAAGGGATGAGTCGAACCGGACCATGCGATCCTTCGCAGAACTGTTTAGATTGGCGTGAACCCTCAGCTCCCTTGAAAAAGGGAATGCCCAAGTGCACACACCTCTCTTCAACAGCAAAACCGCATGCAAGGCTTCGAACTTTGTGTCAAAAGCTTTTCCCGGCGAGGAACATGCCGAGATCATCGGGACACCGTGGGATGGCGTTGGGGTCCTCTCGCAGGAGCCGAGAAAAGACTCTGCCGCGGAAGAAGGACCAAAAAGGAGCATTTCTCCGGTCTTTGGGGCTAAGGCCCTTTCAACCCTTCCACCGAGCGCAGCCCAAAAAGGGTGCAGCAACTGCCGAAGACTGCACTCCATGATCCGGAAGCGTCCTCTTGAGCTGCGATGGTCTGCAGTCTACCTGTGCGTGAGGCTTGGCAATGCTGCAAGCACGAGAGAGTGTTGGCCCTGAAAGTTGAAGAGGCCTCTAGTGGAATTGCGCAGAACTTGCGTGAGCTTACACGGAGAACAGAGCAGCAAGTAAGTAGCAAAGACCACAGGTCCGTAGACACAGCACGAAGAGCACTGAAGACAATCAGATTGAGAAACACGAAGAGCTGCAGGTAGCTTGGTGGGAACACAGGGACGGAGAGAAGCAGGCACGTACACACCGATGGAGAGAGAGAGGAACGAATAGGACGAGACAGAGAGAGAGAGAGAGAGNNAGAGAGAAAGAGAGAAAGAGAGAGTGAGGGTTCAGGATCGTGGCGCAAGCCAGACCAGTGAAAGAAACCCTTGGCCGGGGACCGTGAACAGCATCAAAATTCGAAGTTAAACATCTGCCTTGAACTGCACAGGACAGGGCCTAGACAATGCGGTCGTGTGTGCCATATGTACCAAGAAGCAATGGTCGACCACCAGCTGCGTCAGCGCTATGCCGAAGCCGTAGAAGAGGATCCTGTAAGGCTCCAGGCATGTCCAGGCAACGTGGGGCATACTTCGGACTCCAGGCTCTGAGCTTCGAGATGCTTCGGGATTTGCAGAACCATGGGCAACCCGAGAATAAGAACCACACGTGCTCCATGTAAAGCTGCTTGCCGCAGAACTTAAGTAGATGCAAGCCCGTCGGCTGCACCAGCTTCTTCTGTTGAGATCAGGTTGCGGGGCTGCGTTCGCACTCAGATGTTCGATATCCAGAGCAGGAGAGCGTCTACACATGTGCCAAAGTGAAACCCACTCGAAAACAGCATCCAGGATGATGGCTGTGTTTCGGCAAAGCAAAACCCTCAAGGGAAAGCGCAGCACAACGTCCATGTGGCAAATTCCAGACCAGCGTCATGAGCATCACCAGTGTCCAAAAGAGTGAAGCAGTTGTGCCAACAATGGAGAGGACAAGCCTCAGACAAGCTTCAGATCACTGTGCGGGGCTGCCTGAAGGCAATACGATTCTGTCAGATTCGACTGTTGTGTTTGCCAGTGTTTACCTCCAAAGCCGGTAAAAGCCCTGAGGCCACGGTTCATGCGATGGCCTTAGGGCTGGTGCAGGGACAGGGCGTCAGTCGAATGCAGCACGGTCTACCAAGCCGTCGTTGCTGGTGCCACCAATGGGACCAGTGGTGGCAAAATGAAGTACTAGCTGTTACAGGCTCCTTTGGCGACGGCATTCGTGACACTGACCTTTGATACGCTGCGAAGTTGATACAAATTCTTGGATGCTCGGGGCCGACATGCTTTGGGCTCTTTGCGGGCCAAACAGCGTGCGAAGAGCGCTGACGTAACCTCACGCAAGAATGAACATGCAGCTCAGATGAAGGAGAATCATACTACATGCGCGAGAACCCGAAAGCACTGCAGAGGCAAGTCCTCAGAGTAGTGCTTCCGGCAGATGCTGTCGCAGCAGGAGATGCTTGATGCAATGCTTGTCCATAGGTATGTTCATTTTCATGTGTCGGTGCTTGAGTCGCTGAAGTGTGACACCCAGAGATCCCAACCTCGGTGGTTTGACATCCTATCGCCGTCACACCACCACCACCACCACCACGACCACCACCACCACCACGACCACGACCACGACCACGACGACGACGACGACGACGAACAATAGTAATATCTAGTAACAAAAATAAACATGACAATACTAATATTGATAGTAACAGTAAGGATAATGACCATGAAAGTGGTGATAGCGACAGTAATAGTCATCATCATCATCATCATCATCGTTATGGGATGCGACGGCACAAGTCGTGGTTGCCATCCTTTGCGCAGGGAAGCTGTCAGTACCAAGAAAGCTGCTATGGCCATCTGCATTTACAACACAAACCCTCGTTGTGGTGCCGGCGCTTCCTGTCAATCGTGCAAGAAGCGCAAACCTTGTGAAGCAATGCAAAACTCGAAGGACAACCGACGCCACCTCTTCCTTGTTGTCAAACGAGGAAGAGCTTCTGACAGTCCCTGCTGTTTATCCCCATCAGCTACATGGAACTCGATTGAATGTCAGCGAAACAACAAGTGTAGCATGACGTGAGGAGAAACTCAACTTCATCCGCTGCCTCAGGGAACCTGAGCCTCTGCAACTGTTGCTCCACTGTCAGAGTTGGTGAGTCTAGAAATAGCTGTACTAGTAGCAGAGGTCAGTAGCGGTGGCAGTAGCATTAGTAGCATCATTATTAGTATTATTATTAGTGGTAGTAGTCGTAGTCGTAGTCGTAGTGGTAGTAGTAGTGGTGGTAGTAGTAGTGGCTGTGGGAGTGGATGGTAGCCACAGGAGTGGCAGTATGTGTTCACCGTAGTGGCAGAAAGACGTGGCTTCGATGGTGGTAGTGACCAGCCTTTTTTACGAGGAGCTTCGACGCCCTTTCACAACCGGGGCACGGAAGAGGCGCACCACGCGGATGCCCCGAAGGGCCCGGGCCAGGCGCAGGAGCGAAGCGAAGAGCTGCTGGGCGTTCCTGGGGGCCCCAACGGGCTCGAAGCGAAAGAAAGGACTAGGGAGCAACTTAGCGTAGGACTGAGCGGCATTGAGCAAGAGGAGCAGAGGAGACAGCTCAAAAGGCGGCAGAGACTGCGAGAAGGAGGAGCACACCACAGACCGAAGGGACTGGAGAACTTGAGAAAGAGGACAGACCGCTCGATAGGGACGAGATACTTGGAGGAAGAGGATCAAACCGCTGGAAACAGACTAGACTAAACTACAGTTTCTCAATCTGCTGGCGGCCAAGGCGTTCTTATTGCCAAGCTTCGATCCGTCCATTTCGCTTGGATCATCCGAGACAGCTTCCGCCCAGAAATTGATCAAGCTCTCGCTAACCTGAACAACGGTTGACCAGATAGGCTCATACCAGCAACCCTGTGCCGCTAAGACCGCTAGGATTGCCACGACGTTTGAATTCAGGCTGTGCTCGGCATGAATGCTCGACGCCTCTGTTTAGCCAGCTGTTGTCGGTTTAGGATGCCGCAAGCCCGACTTCCAGAACTGCCAGCGCCGAAGTGTAAAGTTTCCGACCATCCAGCTGACCCAGGCATCCACACCCAGAGCTCGTAACTTTATCATTAAAGGCGTCGATGCTTGAGCATACTTGCGGTTGATAGCAGCTCTCGACATTGTGCTTCCCATCCCCAGCTTGCACGGTTGTGGAAGCTTTACACACCTCCAGTATGAGCGCCCAAGCTCGCCTGGTTGCTTGGGCTGCTACTTGAATTGGAAGCCCATAAACATCAGCTGATTAGGCAGACCCTGGTCCCCACATGCCAAGCTTTCATCCCCAGTCGCAGACACCGCCACGATGCAGAAGTCGAAGATATTCCTGGTGCAAGGCATCAGAGCCATGAGGGACTGTGAAGTCGGATACCCTGACAAAACTTGGCCCGAGGTGCCAAGCACTGTCCGGGCCCAGCCAATAAGTGCTGCACCTGGGAGGCCACGGGGAGTTCTTTTTCGGAGCTTGGGATGTTCACAACTCCGGGAGTTTCCGAAGAGCTGTGTGCAGCGAAGCACCCCATTGCCAGCAGCTTCAGTGTCACCTGGCCGCGGATGTCCGGATATGCCCAAAAAACAAGCAAAACGCTAGAAAGCGGGCCTATGACTAAAGCGAAGAGCCGGCTAAGGTACCCTGAAAGGGGCGCGAAGTCCATCCAGAAAGCCCCTGGTAAGCCACGCCTCGACAACGAAGACGCCGACGATGACCAGGTTAATGATCCCGAACGACTGAGGGACATCCTCGAGCTTCAAGGCTGATCAAAAGTCTTGTGCGCTGGCCGTCAGGTCCTACGGAGCTGCCGCTGGGAACCGACGGACGAAGACGAACATGTGCACACGCAGATTCGATTGGAAGCCGGACTTTCGTGCCCAGTTGCATTGACTCCGAGACTGGAGGACACATCCACCTCGATGCCAAGGAGGATCACGTTTGCGAGAATCCTGAGAGCACGGCTCGACTGCATGAGACAGGTCTGCAAATCTTCTGGTGCACCACGTGCGCTGCCCTGCTGATTATTACTGGCGCCGGAAGGCCTGGAAACGATCTCTCGGGTTCAATCGCGCAGACTCCCCCCAAAACCTCACCAGTCGCTTAGAAGTCTAGAATAGAAGAGCCCGAAGCAGAAGCCCCTCGGCCCCCACTGCGCCAGCTGCTGTGCATAAATGTGGGAGATTTGCGCTAGGCCAGGACCACAACGAGTCGAATGCACGAATGTTTCTCAACTCAAGACTTGCTCCTCATACAGAGTAGGCTCAATCCGAAGTTTCATAGGGAACTCAGCAAGTATCCCCGGGCGAGCTTCGTGTGCTCGATCTTGAGACAGAATGTCACTGAGTAGCCACGGTTTGCAATCGCAGCAATCGCTGCGCTTACGAATGTCCCAAAACGACATAGGCAGGTGAGGAGCAGGAGCATTATGAAGTGCGTGAAGTAGGGCCAGCCCACCTTGGGAACTCAGGAAGGATCCCATCATATCCGAGTCCCAGTCTTCCGGTGTCAATTCGCCTTCATCCCTCCCCAAGGACAAGGAGACCCTGCACCAAACTCCTGTGCTGAGACTTGCCGCCGCGTGACTATCCTCTGAGCAAGGCCCTTGATGCCCATGGCACCATCCACCTCACAGCCGGCCTCGTTGCGGCTTAGCAGGAGCGGCTCCACTTGCTTTCCAGGACCTATCAAGTCGATGAAAGCTCAGGTGGGAGTTTCCAGGATTAGAGGTCATCCCCGCCGAAGCGACCAATAGGACACGGGACCGTGCAAGGGTTGACGACAAGCCATATCACAAGTGCTACACCCCGCTGAAAGACACAGCCCAGTTCTCCGAGCAGCAGAGCTCGCTCTCCTCTGCATGGCCAAAGACTGTCCGGCAACGTTGGCCTTCTTCATATGGGCCTCCGAAACAGAACCCTTGATCCAGTTCGATACAGGCTACGGTTGATCGCGTGTCAAACGCATCGGCCCCATCGCTGTGTGAAGTGCTGCAGCCACTGCTTCAACACCTTTGTTTTGAAAAACAAAGATTGAACCCAGAAAAGGACACTGAACAGCCCTCTGTCCCCGACGCCTTGAACCTTATGACCGAGCTCTGCCCCTGCTGGGCTGTATACGAGAGCAAGAAATGTGGCTAGTCGATTCTCAGATCGTGGGACGCAGTCCCACGCCGCCTGCAGAGCTCCACGGAAGAAGGACTGCCGGGCGCCCATGGAGGGCACCGGGCCAGCGGACTCCCGCGGGTAGGTGGAGGACTGCTGGGTCTCGGCTCCGACTCCAAGGGTTTAGGGTCGACTGTCTTCCCAAAAAAAAACCCCCTGCAATTGCAAAGCAATACTCAACAAGCGTCTCTGCAATCCGCCGCAAGGCTTCAGGCCTAAGCAGAAACGGGAAGCCCTAGTCTTAGTTGTTAAGCTTGGGGACAATCGCCGATGGCGGCGCCGGCGCAGGTGCTGGCACAGCCAAAGAGGACCCGGAACGGCCCGATGCAGCCGAGAGCCGGCCTTCTGCAAGCAAAGGAGGTCTCGAGGTTCAAAGACGAAGATGCTTCCGGCTGCTTCCGCATCGTTTCTGTGTTCCGGGGTTTAGGTTTTCAGCTGGGGTGGCTTGTTTTTGGGGGATATGATGAACATCAGTTGTGCCCCGAGGTGCTACAGCAACAGACTGACCCAAAGCTCGAGGGCAGTGGAAGGGCCAACTGTTCCAGGCCCAGTTGAGGGTCTTGGCAACAAGGACGCCCTCGGATTTACCATTAACCGGCTGCCTCAGACCCACAGCACAAGCCAAGCACAGCCCTTCGTGGTCAAGCCGTGCTGGTCTACAGACTGGCCGGGCGACTCGGAGCCCCCTCGTTAGCGCTGCTAGCGCCGGGGCTCGCCTCAGGAAAAAAATTGGCGTCTCGGAGTTCGGATACGGAAGTCTTGCTGCTGTGGTGTTTGTTTGTCCGTGTGTGTGTGTGTGTGCTCGCTCTCTTTCTTTCGGCAGGGTTATGGACAGGGAGGGTTTAGGGTTTAGGGTTTAGGGCTCGCTCTCTCTCCCTCTCTCTCTCTCTCTCTCTCTCGCTGTCTCTCTGTCTCTCTGTGTATATACACCACGCGCTGCTGCGGCCTTCCGGCATATGAAGAACTCAATTACAAACCAAGTCCGCATGGCTCCACGGTCGAAAGACAGCATTCTTGGTCTTGTGATGTTCCGATGCCTGAAGGACCTGTGATCGCAGTTCTGCGCGACAGGACAGAACCCCCAAACCTGCACTCCCACAGCTGCAACACCCGGGACCTTACAGACAGAGCCCCAGGGCTCCCGACCTGAAGCGCGCGAGGGCATGTTTCATCGCGAGTGATCATCAGGATGGAACATACCGTTGTGAAACGAACTTGCCTAAGAGATCACTGTAATGCCGCCGCCCACGGCATCTAGCGTTTGCCCGGCGACTTTGGGGTTCTCCCGACCCTTGCCAAGCCGCATGCGCGGGAGAGAGAAGAGAGATGAAGAGAGAGAGAGCGAGAGCAGACCCTGGAGGAAGTCATGCAAACAAAAGCCTGACAGGCATGTAGACTTAGAGAACAAGACGACGACACGAAGAACTCTCAACAGTAGCCTGCATCCGGAGTTTGTCGACGACTGGGGCTAGCAAAACCACATGCAATTCGGAGCAGGTTGCGCATCGGGACGATGCAACACGAGCGTGTGCTCGAAACAATAAGAGGGCTCCAGAGGAAGTAACCTCTGTCATGCACACACTCGGCTTCTTCTCTCTCTCTCTCTCTCTCTCTGCTAGCCTGCCGACACATTAAGAAACAGATGCATGTACATACTGGTGGACGCTTGGATGCAAACTGTGACTCAACATGACTGCATTGCATCAGAAGACAATTGCTAAGGTAAGTCCTGTTCCTATACATATGTAATTATGTATGTACACGTACGAACGCATGAGTCTGGAATTGCACACAAAGAAACAAACACGTACGTGCATCTGGATGGGTCGCAGACATGATGTGGCTTGCCCGCAGGACTGTTACCTTCGAAGAGTTCCGCCGAAGCATGTCGAGGCCTATCCATATAGACGGGTGGCGGCCCCTCCTTCCCAGGACTCCGTGACCGTGTCTGCATCTTCCCTTTGTGACGCTGATCTTGGCACCTTGGACAGGAGAGCCCGAGCCCAAGCCCAGCCCGGCATCATGTCTCATCGGACAAGGCCCCGCCTGAAGCTGATATGATGCCTCGCACGAGACCGAAATTTGTCACCTCCAACAAGCCGACTGCCAAAGCCGGGACGCTGGAATGCTGAAGGTCTGCACGGTGCTAGTACCACGCAGCTGCACCTGGGGCAACAACAACTGACGCGTCGCCGTGTCGCCCGCCTCTAGACTTCAAGCGCCAAGCTTTGCTGATGGCGGGGGTCCGAGCACGATTCCGGTAAAAACTGAACTCACTGTTGTTTTTTGATCCGTCTGGACGGGACAGGTCCTTGACGGCCCGAACCGGACTACAAACATGTAACTGTTGACCTCTACCAGCCAGAGTTGGCACATAAGGCCAAATGTGGGACTAGACAATCTGTGTGAAGCTTTCAGACCCGGTGACCAGGCTCTCGCAACTCCAGCCTGTAGCTCGAAACCATAAGACTAACCAGACGTAAACGGACCGAAACCCGAACATGACTCGCACCGCGGGCCTTCAGCTCCTGCAGCGTGGCCGCTTGCTTCGCAAAGGCGTCTTCCAGGTAGCGGCGCAGCTCCTTCAGAGGGGGGCTTGGTGATCGAGTTGGCACTGTTTAAGACAAAGGGTTTGTGCATTGAGGCGTCAGTGACTGTGCAGAGTTTAGGCTTATGGGTGTCGACCTGGAGATTGAGGGTGCGGCAAGAGACTCTCACAATCTCTCGTTTTGCGAGGGTTACTCTGCAGGTGTGCGTGCGTTTTCATCTTTGGTCCCGAACCCGAGCTACGACCCAAGCCTTCCATCAGTTCTATCCTGGTGCAGAACACTCAGAAACCGCGGAATCTGCCTCAGCCTGTAATTTTAAGTCTCAGCCTCAGCCGCCCGCTCCTGCAGCTCATGTGCACCACCTTTCCCTTCTCCGCGTTTGTCTCTGGTCAGGGGCTCGGAGTCGTCGCCTGCAGTCGTGACTGTGCACAGAAAGGGACTGCTCGGCTCCAAGAGCGCCCTAAGCTCACCTGTGAGTCTTGACTTAGCATCCGGCCTTTCATCCATGGATGCTCCGACAACTCCATGTCGGGCTCCATGGCAACAGGAGCAAAATAGCGCAGGCAGGGCTATGATGAGGATGTCTAGCTTGTCTTACAGTGGACGCCAAGCAGGTTAGGCGCCTGTCGCCAGGGGCTCCTAAGCAGGAAACAAGACCATACTACAACTGCGCTCTGCTGATGTCCCTCCGAGACTGCAGCAACAGTGCTGCGGTGAGGCAAATGACGGCGTGGTTATGTGGTTCACGGTCGGACAGAAAAAGCTACAAACTCTACGGTAGAACAGCAACCCGAAAACAGCATCAAGAACACTTGACCTGAAGGAAAGGGCGACGATGACAATTGTCTAGATATGGGGTTTGGTACTGGTAATCCTGCTAAGAACTCTGCCTGAAAACCATACAGCACTCACTCCATCCCCTTTGCATCTTTCCCGACAGCTCTATACATTCAGCCCACGTAGCTTGCAGCCTGAGATATACTACCACTAAAGGCGGTAACATCGAGGCATTTCACTACCGTGCCACTGTTCAGAGCCGCGCTTTCTTCAAAGCTCAGGATCACGGACTATGCAGTGCAGTCCAGTGCCAGAACCAGGCGAGCTGCAACCTTTTGGTGTGTTGGACCAGCAATCCGACCGCCGAGTCCCTAAACTCCTGCAGCGCTTCTACCAAGACCTTTCTAGATGAAGAGAACTGTTCTGCCACCGGAATCCGCAGGATCAACGATGCCAGCGTGCAAACACTTCGTCGGCCGAAGCCTTCAGCAGTGGGCCTTGAGATTTCAAAGCTTGGAACTGGGCCTCTCCACCAAGTATGCAGTCAAGTATAGTGGTGAGTGGCAGGGAACGGGATATCTCACGACAAAGCAGCTGTTCCACAACAGAATGTTTGCACGATGGGCTTTTCGGGCGAAGGTGGAGTATGGTGGTTGACGGGTCAGCTGTGTTGGCCGTCCTGTGGGAATTCGCGGTCAGAGAAAGCCCGACCCTTCGGTTTGGAAGTGCATAGGGAAGCGACCGTCAAGATCTATGTACGGAAAGTCAGTATGCAATGCGAGCTCTAAGGCAAAAGCGGCACTGTTCAACTAATCCTTAAGGCTTTCAGTGCTCGGGGCTTAGGCCCTAGGCTTTGTCCTAGCTCAGCTGGAAGCCGCACCCACCGACCGACGGCGTGTCTCCTCGCGCGTGAAAGTGAGGGGAATGGACGTACCGTTCTGTGACTCTTGCACTTCAGGACGAGTGAACGGAGACACGCATCATGAGAGGAAGTGCGTAGGTCGGCCCTTTTTCACACAAAGGCACGCGGCAGAGGGTGGTAAAAGCCTGCTGAAGTAGTGGTGAAAGTTCTGCTTCCTGGTGCAGTCCATGCTGCGCAGCATCTTTGCTGGAACTTAAAACAGAGTATTGATGGACGGGTGATGGAACACCCAGTCATCGTCGAAGCTCGAGATCCGACATCGGGTTTTCGAGCCGCAAAACAGTTTTAAATCTCAACAGGCACTGAATTCTCGAGCGTGCTTGTCCTAGCTTTGCGGCATTGGAATCCAGGTCCATGCTGACTTTCTGACTGTCTTATTCCATTTGTCTCTCTCCCAGTCCACTGCAAGAGAGACCGAGGTAACCGCGAGTCAAGAAAGTCGCTGACCTCTGACCTCTGCGCACAATTGAAATCTCGACAAGCATTCGCACTGCGTAATAAAAACACAATAAGGGTCACTTCGTGACACTTACCTCATGGGCCAACCTCATCGGATGAAATCCCTCACAGGACAGTGACTCGTGTCGGCTCGCGGTTCAGAAGCTGGTGATGCGGCGCCTGCTCTCCTGTTGCAGGCTAGAATGGGTCTCGTCTCTGTCACCGACTGAAACTCCGAAGGCCCGCGTCTCATGATCGATTTCGGCGTGATGCAGCTCGTAGGTTGGCCGTGAGATTTGGGGTCTCCACTTTACTTCGTTTTGGGCCTTGAATAACAGAAAACGCTGAACCTCCACGACCTGAGATCCCCGATACCAAGACCGCAAAGGTAGCCGAACAAGTGTCGTCGTCACCGTCCGGAAATGGGAGATCTCACCGAAGCTATCTATGGGCTATGGGCACGGTCTTTCCAGCTCTTTTACTGTCTGGTCAAGCCCCTGCGCAGAGCAGCCCTTTTTCAGGGATCCCTCTGCCCCACCTCTGTATCTCCACATCCTTCGCTGACCCCGGCCATTCCCCTCTCTCAGTTTACACGCAAGACAGTCAAGGTGACAGCCGTCTTGCACACAAAGCGTGGAACGGAGGCCACATCCGTTGCTGGCAAAGCCTGCTACCAAGTAGAGGCCTCCCCAACACCGTCCCCCTCCTTGTTCCCTGCTGCTGCGGTCGGGTGGAACTGGACGAAGCGTTTACAGTTCAAACGGCTGGTGATCGAACTCGAGGTCGCCATTTGCGCTTCTCGACATCGGCTTCCGCGTTGATGGATCGGAATGGCGTCCGTGCGCGCATGTGCACTGAGCATGACAGATTCTGGAGATCTATCTAGTGTGTCGGTTTCAGAGCTCTTGAGGCTCATCTTTGAGTCTCATTCGACATCAAAGCACGGGCCCAAGCACAACCACACATGAACATCCTCGCTTTGCCACAGCCTGGGCCGTGGTGGCCACCTCTGCCATCAGCTCGGACATCTAATCGGACAGCTCCCTCAGCTCCTGCAACGCACAGGAGCAAGAGGCATGTCTCAGCACACGGACGAAGAGGAATGACAGAAGGATCCTCGCAGTCGCAGGTTTCAACAATCGTGTTGCCCCTCTTGTGGAAAGCCTTTGTGTCCTCGGACATTCTTGGCGTGCTCGTCCCCGAAGCCTTAAAAACGTTCCCTCTTGCCCTCGCTCTTGGGTGATCGCACGCATTGAGGCTGGATGAGTTGCGGGGTCGTGATCATGTGCAGTGTTTCAGCCTCTGCCTTAGGGGTTGAGGCTTAGCTGCTGGACTGGTTCGAACGGCCCGGTGTGATGCATGCTTATCAGTTTGTACACTGACCAACAAGCTAAGGGCGAACTAGACTATTTCGGCGTATTGTACGCGCACGGTGGCTGTAAGCTTCAGCCCTTCAACAACGTATATGGGAAATGCCAAGGAGAAGGGGTCCTCTGCGACGCCTCGAATTTCGTTCCTGGCCACCTTGTTCCTCAGCTTGGTAAGGTTTGCAGGATTTAATGCCGGGAAAGCGGTGTGAACCAGGAGACAGCGACTCCAGACGTCAGGCGGCTCCAGCGTGACGGCATGCTTTGAGGGGCTTGAGCGGGGTATCGCTCTATGTTGCGAGAAAGCCTGTGCAGTGCACCGACCCCCTCTTGTTTTTCCCTTTCGCAACGCGCGGTTGCCGCTTAGCTTTGGCATCCTCTTGCATTCAATCTGCCCGAAGTCACGCTTCGAACTCCTGCCGCATACCCTTTTCTCTATAACACATCCTCAGGAGCTCATCATTGGAAAAGACCCAACCGGTGTCTTCAAGCTCTCTTCCAGAATCCCAAATCTCTCGGCGACTGTCAGCCCAAGCTTCTCGTAGCTCATTTTCGCGAGTTGAATGCTCCGCGCAGGCCCGTGCAACCTGCTCTCGGCATCTCTCGGCCCTCGCATCGTATCACCGTTCTCGAGTCCAAAGGCTGCTAGCATCTAAGAAAAGGAGATTGCTGGGGCTTCTCTCAACCTGGGCCTGTCGAGCAAAGCCAACTCCCGAGCAGCACTTGTCTTCCCAAAGATCTTTGCCGGCGAAGCACTGCATGCATCCAGAGACAAACTCTTCGAGATCCAGAAGTCCTCAGGCAGCTGCTCTGCAACGATCAACTCCACAAGACCCCTCCGCCCCTCCCACGCACAAAGCAAAGGGAATGCTCTACAGGGTAATTTCCTGGAAGCCTGGCTTCCGCGGGTGCCCATCGTTATGACCGGAGTTGGGCAGTGACGCTGAATACACGGGCCTTTCAGGCTGGACGGGCCCGGACCCAGCTGCTGTTTTCGGAGAATCCTACGCTCGGTTCAGGGGTTGTTCAGATCTACCTTTCTGGGCAGAACTTCTGTGTCCCCTCGCGGCAAAGGAGCCATCCCCGTTCAGGTCGATGAGCATGAAGAAGGTCCAGACCTAGTCGTAGTGTTCGGCACCCAAACAACATCGGTGACCCGAGTCTAACCATTCGGAAGGGAAGTCATGGCAGCTGCTTCCACGGTGTAAACGAAATCCATGACTGGAAAGAGACTAACGCTGCACAAGTTACTTTCCTGGCACTTTTGGATGGTCAGCCTTGCCGAAAGCAACTTACCCCTCCCAAATGCTGCATCCCTCAAGCTCAAACTCCAGCTTCATGGAAACCTGCAGGGATTCCGCAGAAGCTCAAAGGGGAGGCCAAGTCACATCCTCCGTGGAGATGCTCATGGACTCCAGGAAGTCGGACCTGAGTAGCTGAGCAACGCCACGGTCCTGTGCCAGCCATAGAATTGTTGTAGTTTGTGCTCTGATAGCGCCACGGCACAGGTGGCCGTGCGCCATCGCCCTCTCGATGTCGTGGATGCCTTACTTGGAAAGCAATTCTCCGCCAGTCCTGTAACTTTTCGTGCATGGGGGGAGTCCCCGGCTGAGCCCTCAAGCTCAAAAGGCAAAGGGGTTCAGGCCGAAGGGCTTCAAGCTCGCTCATAGATCAACTCCAACACCAACACATTATTCCATCGCAACTAACAACCCGAGCCCTGAGAATCCACATCATCATCAACACAGCGAGTTGCTGATGGTTTGGGCACTGGAGAAATCCATCTCCTCGCTCAGCAGAAGAGGGACTTGGCTGAAACTTCGAGGTCCTGCCTAGCCTAGGCCCGTCGATAGGGGCAGGCGTGTTCTCAAATTCCAGCCTTGCATATCTGAACCCTGAGCTTCTTCCGATTTCACCATGCGCCTCGAAGATCTTCCGGAGAGTTTCCTGTGCAAGTCGACACTCGAGCAGCTTTGAGTATGAGGGATTGCGAGCTTTTCGCTACTGCTGCTGCTGCTGCTGCTGCTGCTGCTGCTGCCACTACTACTACTACTACTACTACTACTACTACTGCTACTGCTACTGCTACTGCTACTGCTACTACTGCTACCAGCCAGTACCAACCACCAACCACCAACCACCAATCACCAAGCACCAACCACCACCACCAACCACCAACCACCAACCACCAACCACCAACCACCAACCACCACCACCACCACCACGACCACGACCACGACCACGACCACGACCACGACCACCACCACGACGACCACCACCACCACGACCACCACCACCACCACCACCACCACCACCACCACGACCACCACGACGACGACGACGACGCTGCTACTACACTACTACGTCAACTGCTACTTCTGCTTCTGCCGTACTTCTCCCACCACCATCAGTACAGCAACTCCTGCTGCTGCTGCTGCTGCTGCGGCCTGTCGTAGTACCAGCTATATGTCAGTGTTTTGCTGCTACTACTCCTACACTGCTTGTCTCGGCTGACCTTCGAGGAATGACTCTGATTCCATTCCGCAGATCAACAACAATTCGACCACCCTTAACATCCAACGCTACAACCTGGTGCCGCTTGTTTTGTCTAGGACCCAAAGTCGATGCACGTGCGTGGCTCAGGAGATACCATGAACACCACGGCTATCCGGCGAGCTGCAACTTGGCTCTTCGTCTTGCGCTCGTGCATCACGGTGGCGAGTTCCTGTAGGAACGCTTGAGCTTGCTGAGGCATTCCATCAAGATGTGTCCCACCTCCCTCCTACGAACATCGAACTGAAGCAAGCCTCCAACAGATTCTCGGTCTCCCGCCTGCAAGCCCTGAATGGGCAAAGTTTATGTGTGCCTCTTCGCGGAAGTCTTGGAAGCTCGGAACGAAGCAGAGAAAGGTTGCTGAACACGTTTGCCACTTCTTACCCCACGGTCAACATGCAGCTCTAAGGCCGTAAGCCGACTGCACCCACACTACATAAGGGCGTGTTTCAGGCGTTGGAAGGCCCAAACACAGCAACTTGAGTGGTTTATGGGCAAGTGATCCATCACCCTCAGCCGCAAGCAGCTAGAGGAATCTGCACATCAATTGGGTTGTCCATGAGTCTATGACCAGCTGCTTGCTGACATGTTATCCACGAGCCCGGGCCCCATGTGCATGGTCCTTGTCGGCATTGGCGCTCTCAATCGCAGTGTTACCTTCGACGAGAGGCAGGGAATTCCCGGGGCTGGTTTGGTTCGTCAGCATCTAACCGTGCAGGGTTCGCACATGTTTCGGAAGTTGTGGTGTGTAGAGGATTCTGTGAGTGAGGCGCCCTCAAAGCGGGGCTATGCCTGGGAGCCTACCTGCGTGCTCTGTCAGACGACCGCAGACCCCTTCTATTTTGACACACCTCCTAACCCCTGGACCCTCCCCCGTTTTAAGGGGGAGCGATGGGGCCGCTCCTCGGAGGACGCACAGAGAGACGACGGCAGATCAGAGTCGGAGACTCTCTCTCTTTGGAACCCAAGACTAAAACTCAAAACAGAGAGAGACAGCTAACCTAACAGCTAACAGCCCTCTCTCTCTCTCTCTTCCTCCGATTGGTCGTGCTCATCCGTCTGTCTTCCTTTCTTGGTTCAGCGCCCTCTCAATCACCTCACAGTAGCACTCCCTAGGAAAGGACAAGCCGCAGCCTTCCAAGATGGAGGGTCGAAGGAGAGCACCGAAGTTCTGGAGACAGACGAAGAGGCGTGACTTGAATCAGAAGATCTTATGGTTCATGCTTGGTCTTGTTTTGCTTTGGTGTTTCTTTTGGGCCAAGGCTCAGAACACGCCGGTCACCACGTTCAAAATGGCGAAAACTGCAATGAAGATGTACAGCAAGAGCCTTTGCAAGAGTCTTGCTTCCTTGCTTGCGGCTGGAGTACGGAGTAGGGGAGGCTTCAAGCTTTGGGAGCGAAGCAGAGTCTATCCTTGAAGCCAGAACTGCCACACCAGGTGTATGCCATGAAGAACTCTCAAGCTTGACATGTGGACGGCCGTCGTGGGAAATGTGCTTGTTCCGTTCGCGGCCTTTCTAATCTTGAGTCGGCCTAAGGACTTCCATACAGCGGCCAAACTTCTGATTCTGACCTGAGTTGTAAGATGTGCGCTGATGTCGGCTCGACTTTCTTGCAAGTCTCAGATTTGTCGTTGTGCTGTGCCGTCGACTCACCCTCTACAATCTGCTTTGCAAACCTGGTCGCCTGCTGTGGACCTAGCGCACAAGTCCGGATGGAGCCAGAACTGGAAGTGCTTCAGACGACAGGATGCGACAGGCCACAGCATCTCGAGGAAAAAGCTACTGCTGTGTGGACAGGAATGAAGCCTCCAAGATCTCCCCGGCTTTCTCACAAGCGATTCAAGAAGAGGCTTTTAAAAGAATGCGGTCCCAGCAGCAAAACTGTGCCCACGACGGAGAACTCTCGTATGGGTCGCAAGGCTTCGTCCCATTCGATGCCACCACAGATGGCAAGGTACAGCCTCAAAGCTCAGGAGCCGAAGTTGAGCTTTGAATTTGCGTAGTCAGCGGACACGTGGGCTGTTCCAATCTGCTCGGCTGAGGTTGCGAGGCCTTAGGTCTCATTGATATCCTGCCGCTTCTACGACTGGAACCTGCGACAAGAAGCCTCCAACGGGACTGAAATTGCTTCGGCAATTGAGCCGGATGGGGCTAGAGCAGCCGCCAGCATCTACGCCTCGGCACTGCTCTTTCAATCCGAGCAGCGTCAGCATACTGTCCGGCACACTCGACCAGTACTTCCTCCACACATCTAAGCCCTGAAGCCTCCAACCCCTCAATCTGTCATTCATTATAATTATGGTTTCCATCTCCACTCTTCAAGCATGAAGATACGTAACGCAGGTGTTCAGGACTCAGACTCAGGCTGTTGAGGTTCATCATGTCTTTGCTAGGTTCAGCACTCCGCAAGCATACGAGGCTAGCCCTGATCTCCCAAACACACGAAAGCGTTTCCACAAAATTCTTAAGAGGAAACAGCCGCATCACGCGGCATGAGCTGGCCTGAAAGTCGCCTACATTACCCTGGAGGTTGGCAGTTTAAGTCTTCGTGGCATCAATAGCCAATTTGTGTATCCAAAGCGGGTGCATGGGCCCCGTTGCAGGTTGGAGACGTCTTCTAGCTGCCAGAAATGTTCCGAGGCACTCCGAAACTTCGTTGTTTGGGCTTCGGCCTTCCTCAAATACACCTCTGTTATGCGCATCGCGGCCTTCGCAGTTCTATCCCACACCCAAGGTCCTCAAAGCCTCCGGACAGTGCGGTATCGCATTCGGGTCCATGGTTCGCTCGATGGCCTGCTGGCTCAGATACTTGAGGATACACCGGACGGAAGACACGCTTTGTACGTGCGGACAGATCGTTGTCTGTCACAGATGGTAGCAGTAGCAGTAGCAGGAGTCGGAGGAGTAGTCGTAGTAGCAGTAGCAGCAGCAGAAGCAGCAGCCAGTGGTAGGCCCTAGTACCATCGCGGGTGATTGCGTCGGGAAGTGCCACTTGAGCTGGGAGAGGTGCGGTTTCGAGAGCCTTCTCAGGGTTATGGGTGCGTCCGGGCCGACCTGCAGCTTTGCGCTTTAACCTCCGAAGCAACGGCTGATCCTGCTGGGGCCTCGCACTCACCCACTCGCTCACTCACAAGTCCATGGTATCTGCATTCTGAAGCACCAGAAGGAAAGGCTTAAATCGGCTTACGCCCCAGACCACACGAAAACTTCGATTTGCAGCGCACAGCCTCAAGTCATTACATGTTCGCTCGATGACAAAGGAAGGCACTACAGTGTGCATCCCGGCACAAACAACAGCCTCAAGCTAAAGGCAGAGGTGCGCACCTGTACACGACACTGGTCCAGCGCCATCCTTGACTGTTCTTAGTCTGTCACCATTGAAGCCTTTCAAGCTGCTTGCTGGCAGCATGCAAGGCCCCATGTCTCGAGGCCCCACACACGCAAGCTTCGTACATGCCAGAATGAAGTTTCCGTGCGGCCAAGCAGCTGCGTAATGGCCATGCCAAAGGAGTAGGACAGCATAAGGAAAAGCAGGAACGTCCAAACGAGAGAGCCTCATTAGACAAAGGATCTGTGGGGGGCGGGGGGGGGGGGCTCTATGTCCCTTCTGCAAGCTCGCTCTCTGGAACCTGGAAGCTCTGCGAGGTCGCTTGGGCTCGGCTTTGCTTGGGCTAGGCTTTCGCCTGCTTGGCTGTGGCTTCTACACCAGAGCCCGAAAGCCTTCGCCTCGCACAGCAACCACCCAAAAGCAATGCTGACTGAATGGATATCTGTCCAAGGCACTCGTGGTGGCGATGATAGACAGCAAGAGCGTTCGCAAAGCAACCACATATCGAAATAGCCGGACCAGCCTCCAGACATAAAAGCTTAGTGCTTCGGGTGCAGAGGTTAGTTGTCCAAGGAATAGGAAAAAAGCGTTTGATCCTAAGCTCGACATTGTGCGACCCGACTCTGCGAACCCAAACTCGAGTCCTGCATCCAGTTCGCAACCAAACCAGCCTAGCCCGGGTTGCTTGGATCGCCAGAACTCTCAACTCAGCTTGACATCAGTACATAACCCGCGGGAACCTGAATAAGTAATCCTGTCAGTAATATGGAATACAACTTGGCCAGGGGTTGAGGTAGCCTGTATTTCTATTTGACGGGGTCTGATGCAGCCGGAGCTTAGGCAGAGCTTTGCGTATAACACCGAGGCGGCAAGACAAACACAGTCGAGCCTCATTCCTCGCAGTGCGCGTATGATCCGCACGCTCCGCAGCATGCGCACCTTTGTAGGTTTCTGGGCTTCAGGAGACCAGATCCATAAAAAGGCCCTCAGCTTGTGCAACTGCTGCTGCTGCTGCTTGGCACGGGAGTTGTCCTTCGGAGTGTCATGCGAAATGTGTTTCGTCGATGTTTGGACCCTCCTCTCGAAACTTTACTACTGCCTTCGGCTTGAAATGGAGGGACCATCCGGGTTGAGCCAATGCCAGCAGCCGTTCGTCCGACTGCGTGCAGCACTGCAGCTACTGTCGCTTCGCTGCTGTGTCTCTGTGCCTCTAACATCTACCAGGAACTCTTGGAACATCAAGAGCGCTCCACTATGTAGGAATGCATGGGTGCGATACATGAATGTGAGAAATCGGCTCTTCACCTCCTTCCAGCGAACAGCAAAATGTGATGAACTCACCGTCGCAGACAGCGTACATATATATATGTATGTATGTATGTATGTATGTATGTATATATAGATATATATATATATCTACACACATGTGTACGTATGTACATAGATGTACATATACATAAACATGTATAGTTGTTCATACATAAATATGCATGCACGTCTTTCAAGATCGTGCTTCCCGAGTGCCCCCTCCTCCCAAGGCTCCGAGGCTCTAATGTCCGTGGACATCCCTGTTTCAACCACGGCGCTTGTCCGGAGCTCGCATCGGTACTCCGTGCCCAAAGGTCCAAGGCAACTTCCTCTGCTCAAGAAGAGCTTTGAGGCTCGTGGCGCTCTTCGGAGTACAGATTTGGATAGATTTGGGGTTTCGGCACGCTGCAAGATAGATCCAGACTAGTAAGCCAGTGCCCCTTGGAGGTACAAACTGCCTGCTGGGTGAGCATCCCCTACCAGGAAGCTGCAAACCCGTGGGATACGTGCTGCAATAGCCGGCGATAGGGCGAGAGCTACATGTCCACAGAATGCTAACTAACTAGGCGAGCTTGGGTCATTGTCGAGTCCAGAACGGCCGACGAGGTGGGCCCAAGAATGCTGCGAACTGCGTCGACAACACCAGAATGCATCATACCTCACACCGACCTCTGCGATTTTGGGATTGAAACCAGCGCTGCTCCACTTTGGCTACAGAGTGCAGGTGACTTCACAGAAGTTCACCAGTTCTGCAAGGACCCTCCCAGTGAAGACTCTCAGAGTCCTGGGCTGTGCGGCATGGCTTTGGGCAGAATTGAAAGAGTCAAGGCGCCGCAACGGACACGAGGACGATGACGAAATCAAATAAGTTCCTGATGGGGGACACCGCATCCGACAACAGCAAAACTCCCAAACTCACCCCAGCTCCAGCAGAATATTCGCCTATTGCATCGATCCAAGCTCCTCTTAATGGTCTAAGCCCTCGTCGGGCACACAACCTGACCTCTCGGGAAAGGCAGACAGCGAGGTCTTAAGGCGGAAAGGCGGGTCTGTGTCCATGTAGATAAACCAGGTAGAACATCCAGATGCACGCGATCCAGTGAGGCAGCTTCTTAAGCCCAAACCTCGAAGGCTAAATGCCATCTACGGCCATGGACCGCGAGCCTTCGAGTATATGCGAGTATCTTAAACAACTGGGATAGAAGTTTGGTGGATCTCACCGGTTTTACTGGTGGATTACGGAGGCATAGCATTAACTCACCGATGGCCCGTACCCCAACTCCCTGCAGGTCCAGCCATAGTCGTTGCCGCACCAGAAGCCAGCGCAGCCAAATGCCAGGTGCCTTGAAAGTTCAGGGCTTTCAAGGTTCAAGGCGTCTTGGGATCCTGTCAGAGAAAAGCCTGACCGTAACCGCCGACACCGCTTGTGGGGGCGAGCGCCGGGGGAAGCCGCTTGCATGGCAGGTCATCCTCCACCCCCTCGAGCCCGTCGTTTAAACCTTTCCCCATGCCCTTGCCCCTACCCTACTTTCTACACACCCTTTACCTCCTTTCAGCCGCCTACCCCTCCGGTACTTACTACTCCTTTACCCCCTCCTTTTGACTCCCACCCCTTTGCGTTAGCACAAGGCGCACCGACCCTGCTTCATCGGACCCTCGTTTTTCCACCGGCCTTTCGGAACACGCACGCGTTTCGCAGCCATTCCCCAGGCTATGGCGGCTATGGCGGGTTCCGGGCCCCGTGCCCGCAAAGGGCTCGCAGCATCAGCATCAGCCGGGTTTGGCGAAGGGGGGGTGCGTGGCCTTGCTCCAGGCTTCTGCCTGCGCTGTCCGCCCGTGGGCGCAGCCCTAGAATAGGGTTTTTCATATATAGTGTCAATTCTCAACAGCATTCGGAAACACCAAATCCAAAAACAGACAACTAACAACAATTATGGCATTCTGTCGGAATCTCTAGGTGTTTTTGGTTTTTGGTCTCAGGCTGCGCGGTTCGAAACCAGGGAATAAGAACCATGTTCCGGGTTGTGCGCAATCTCCCTATAGCTTGCGAGCCTCCCTGTGCTGTATTCCCCAATCAATAGCTTGCCCGAGAAAAAGAGTTGCGAATTGGAACTCACCAATAATAATAGATTGCCAAAACCTGAATCGTGGGTGAGTGGGCTTAGGGGCTCAAAACTCTCCAAATCTTGAAGGTTTGCCATGGTTGTAGTAAGATCCAGATTTTGGCACTCTACTATTCCGTGTTTTATGGCAAGCCATTGGTGAAGTGGTGAGTTCTAACTTTTGGTATCTATGTTTCCGGGAAGTTCTTGGGGAATTCGAGCGTGCAAAGTTGCTCCTGCCTGGAAGCTGTTGGGGAGTTGCAAATGCATGATCTTGTTTTGCGGCAAGCTATTGGGGAGATCCCATTTGGAGGGTCCTGTTGTTGCGACATGCTACTTGGAAATTCATCTGGAAGGTCTAGCTGTTAAGGAATTCCATTTTGGAGGGTTTTGAGACGTTTTGATTTTGAGGGGCAGGGCGTGCGGCAAATTTGCGGCACAATCTGAATGGGCGTCCAACGTTCTGGCAAGGCAGCTGAGACGTTTTGACTTCTCACCACCGCAATTAAGGCCCTGGAGCCTTGCCACTTCCCAGTCCTAGGACTTGGGTCGGTGCCTTTGCTCGTGACAACAGATGGCAGGGGCAAAGGGGAGAACGGTTGCTGGGTCTGCTGGGTTACGTACTGTCACGAAGGTGAAGTGCCCGCCGGCAAACGTTTGCGATCAACTACATGTAAGCCTACCAAGTCCACGAAATTGCGGCAATGTCCACTGTCTTTTTCAACTGTCTCTGCTGTGCGTTGGTGTTGTTTCCTATGTTCGAAGAAAGGAAATTGCATTCGGTGCCAAAAAACAAGCTTTTTGTTTTCCGCGCATGCTTTCTGAATTTGGAGTAACGGCTTGAAATTTAGGATCAGCTGTTGCCGCAGACAAGGGGCCTCCACCGTGCCGGAATGCCGTTGGTTAAGTAAATGCACACCCACATGATTTTTGTTGCCCGCAGCTGCTGCTAGCTGAAAGTCTGCGCAGGAAATCATAACGTTCCCGAGGCTTGTTTTCCGCGGTTTTGTTGCGAATAGAACGATTGAGCAAATTCACTGGAGAGGGGGCCAAGTTGTGCGAAAAGCGGGGCCAAAAGCGGGTCCGGATTTTAGACCCTTTTTGGATCCATTTCCACAGGCTCCAAAAACGGTCTCAATTTCGGGCCCGCCGTTTGGGAGGCGGGCTACCGGCACGACCTTCACTTTGGAGCTCGCTTTTGAAACCGCATTATCTGGACGCAGATCAAAAAAAGTGCCAGATGCAGTCAGATAAGTTATATGTGGCATCCAGTCATATATTCGTTCAAATTGTCCTCATTGACCATTTCTGGAATTCAGACTCCGGGTACTCACTGACGGCTGCAGCTGTGCTATAAGGCCCAGGTTTTTCTTTTAATTACTAACCGGTGTTGCTGTGACCTTCCGGCCATGGCGAAGTTTTGTCTTCGGAAACATACCCAATTTTGTTGTTGGAAAACTACCATCCATGCCGTGCCCTGAGACAACAAAAGAAGAACCACCCAGAATTTCAGATGTTCAGGAATAACGCTTAACATTTGTCGTCATTCACACTGTTTTGTCCCCGGTGGGATGTGCAGACTCCGAAGCTAAGAACGGAGTCCATCCGGACGGATCTTCAGCGCAGCAACATGAACAATGGTAGCAATAAATGCACTAACCGCAACAACGACGACCACCACCACCGCCACCACCACCACCGCCGCCGCCCGCCACCGCCACCGCCACCGCCACCGCCACCGCCACCGCCACCGCCGCCGCCACCGCCGCCGCCGCCCCCAGCCCCAGCCCCAGCCCCAG
>CAJNJA010006321.1:0-15618 GCA_905231915.1 Symbiodinium necroappetens
TAGTACTACTAGTACTACTAGTACTACTAGTACTACTAATACTACTAGTACTACTAGTACTACTAGTACTACTACTACTACTAGTACTACTACTACTACTAGTAGTAGTAGTAGTAGTAGTAATAGTTGCAGTAGTAGTAGTAGTAGTTGTTGTTGTTGCAGTAGTAGCAGAAGCAGTAGTAGCAGCAGTAGTATAGTAGCAGGAGGAGTGCAAGAAGTAGGGGCAGTACAAGAAGTAGGAGGCGTAGGGTGGAGCAGGAGGAGCAGGATCAGCAGGAGAAAGAGTAGCGGCGACAGCAGCATTATGATTGCCGTTATGATATGTAGTAGGTATGTCAAACATCGTCATGTTTTTTTTGCTATTGTTGAACACTCTTCGGTGTTTGGCCTAAACGTGTCGTTGGGTCCTCTTTGTCTGTGGAGAAAGTATGGAATCTTGAGTGTAACATTTCTTCGAGACATGTACACGACATGATGTAACTGTGACTTAAAAGCATTCGGGGCATGGACAGCCGGAAAGCCTATAAGCAGACCCGATTACTGTATTAAGTTCATGTGGGCAGATGTATGGAGTGTGTGCCCAGGCCTAAATGCCAAACCCGAACAAACTCCCAATCTGTCCCAGATTTTCGTGATCTGGATTATCATGATTTCCTCACGCTGCTGCGCGCCGTGCTGCTGTCAAGATACCATGCCGAATGTGGGGGGCAGTTGAGAAAACTTTGACCCTGATTTGCCAAGGGTTTCGGGTCCCTAATCCCTATAAAACCTAAGCCCTAAACCCTAAACCGACTTCGGGTTACACTAAAGTTAAAGGTCACGGTTGAGGATTCGGGTCAACGCAAAAGCCCTGGCTACCCCACAGACCCCATAGAAGCCTCAAAGTTACAAAGCTCCCAAACCGTAACCTAAACCCCTAAAACCTACACCCTAAAACCCTATGTCTTTCTCCCCCTAAACCCCTAAACCCCTAAACCCCAAACCCCTAAACCCTAAACCCGTAACTACAAAAAACACTTCACCACGAAGCCAAACCCCAAGGCCCTAAATTCCTAAAGCTCCAAAAGGTTTGGGGTTTAGGGTTTAGGGTTTAGGGCTTAGGGACCCTGACACCCGTGTATGCTGTTGTAGCAACCCTTTTAGAACCTTTTCTAGGATAGAGACGCCTGAAAAAATATGATTCTATTCCTTAGGGTTCCTTGTTTTTTGTTATACTAGAATATACCCACACCCGTTAAGTATCAAGGCCCCTATATCAGGCCCTACATAATCCCTGAACCCAAGACCACAATCAAAAAACTGAAACTTGACAACACTTACATGTAAAGCAAACTGTAAATACAATTCCCTGTGCTTCCAAGGACCCTATAGTTAGACCCCTAGACTCCAGAAGGACCCAATAATAAGGTCCCTGGAAGCATGGGGATTAACACAACCCTAAAGCCTAAACCCTAAACCCGGCCCTTAAACCCAAAAACAATTAGGACAGCAACTAAACCAGACTAAAGCTTTACAGACTTTCGAGGATCCCTTGCCCCGCAGGTGCCGGCGCCCTGCCCGGTGGGGCCCATGAACCAGGCGATCAACCCGAAGATCCTGGACTATCCGCTCCTTTGGGGTTTATGGGTTTGGGGGTTTAGGGTTTTCAATCACTTATTAGGATTTTGATAGATTGTGTGTGGTTTATGATTTGTCTTGCAGAGGTTTGGGGTTTTAGTCTAAGTTTAAACATGCTTTGTGAAAGGGGGTTTAGGGTTTAGAGGAATTTTGTGCCACTGTTCAGCTTGTTGGCCGACTGTTTGTAGCATGGGTCGCTTGGCACAGCATCAGCACAGGATGATGATGATGATGACGATGTTTATGATGTGGTGATGATGATGATGATGACGATGTCGACGGCGACGGCGATGACCACCGTGCTGCTGCTGATGATGATGGTGATGATGCAGATGAAGATGAAGATGATGATGATGATTATGATGGTGGTGATGGTGGTGGCGACGGTGACGACGACGACGACGACGACGACGACTACTACGACCACGACGACCACGACGAGGATGATGATGATGACGATGATGATGACGACGATGACGATGACGACGATGATGATGCTGGTGTTGACGACAACGACGACGACTACGACGACCCCGACGAGGATGATGAAGATTGTCATGAGGAGGAGGATGATCATGATGACTTTGATGAGGATGGTGATGGGTTTTGTGATGTTGGTGGTGATTTCATGGCTCAGCCAAGAACCCAGGGAGACCCCAAGCCCTTGCGAAACACCGATAAGACCACAGTCCTAAGGTTCATGATCGGAATTGGTGGTGAAGTCGTCACCACGGCTCCCGCGGTCCTTCTGCCATTCTTCTTCCGAAACTTCAGAAACGGCGGAGACACCAGGGCCGAAGAAAGCATTTTTCTCAGCGGGGGTTAGTCGACTGAATGAAACAGAGCCGTATAGCATTTCGAGGATCCTGTTTCTGAACCCTACTATGCCTTGTAGCATCTGAAGTTTGGGTTTTCAAGCCCTACATGAGCCTTGAACCTCGAACCCTAAAGCCCCTCAAAAGCCCTGTCGGGGCGGCACACTCTAAACCCTAAACCCTAAGCCTTAAAATGCCCTCTCAGGGCGGCGACAATATGATGGTCCTGCAGCTGACTCGTTTCCTTTGGGTCGGCCTGACGGCCTTTGGCGCCTTCTGCGCCTTCAGGCCACCTTGGGGTTAGGAAGTTTAGGTGTTTTTTTTGTTGTGTTTTTTTCGGCTTATGGGGGTGCTTAGGAGCCAACTTGCTTTAAATATTGCAATATCAATCGTAAGGGGCGCCATGAAACCTTTGCACCGTAAGCCCTAGTACAACCGCATAGCGATGCCATAGAAAGCCCCAGCATCCTAGCCGTGTAACCTTGAACGCCAATGCATGCTACAACCCTGAAGCCCTAGGCACTAGGAACCAAAGCCTGGAACCCGTTTTTAAAACCCTGAAGCCCTAGACACCAGAACCCCGGTAGCTCTGGAAAGGAGGTTCGTGATGATGCGCCAGCAGCCGGTTGGAGCTGGAGAAGTTAGTCCGAGCACTGTCGCACAAGGAGCCTGGTGGGGCCTGGCGTCTTCGTTTGTCTGTTCGGTTCAGGGTGTTTCAAGGTTTTGGGGTGGTGGTGTTGTGTGTCTATAGGTATGTATCTATGTATGTATGAATGTATGTATGTACGTATGTATGTATGTATCTCTATATATATATACTATGAGATAAATAAATAAACACATACGTATATGTAGTAGCAACAAGAATACGCTACACGGACAAGAGCATGAATCCTGCACTTTGAGTTAAGTTTTCGCACTTTGGCATTAGTATCCTGATCCAGTACTGCAGTCGAATCTGTTATTCGACTATGGGGACTATGTCTCTACTTGTCTTACCTGTCATTATCTTCAGGGTAGTAGTCTCACGATATTCTACCAGTTATTTCGTCAAGCCCTAAACCGTACAGCTCGGTGGCTGAATCGTTTGCATCTCCGGGTTTTGGTGTCAGGGCTGGGGTGCTTGGTCTGTTTCCGGTGTAGGGTCCAGGCTTTACATATGACTCATTAGGTTTTGGTGTACTGTACAGAGCTTATGGTTTCGGGTGCATAGGCTTGCAAGTACAACGTCTAGTAAACAGGACCAGCTTGCTGGAGGTTCGCCAGACTCCCAACTACCCTCTAATGTGCTCGATGGTTTAGACTCATTTCAGACGACCCTAAACCTAAACCGTTAACCTTAAATCTCTAAGCCCGATTCCTTAAAAGAAGCCTGAGATCCTAAACTTTAAGCCCCGGATGTCTCTGTGCCCGGTCGGGCGTGGGGTGTTGGCTTCTGCGATCTTGCAACTTGAAGCCTCACCACAGAAGTGCTGGATGCGAAAGCTTCGTCAGCTACTCCCAGAGTCGATGCCCCGAGTATTCGCAGAGCGAGAACCCACGATAGACTTGCCTGTGCCCTTGTTTTCATGTATCGATAGACTGTAGGGCCTGTAGGGTGGCTCTTAGCTAACATGCTCCGAAGACTTTAACCTGCAGACCCAGTGCTCCACTCCAAAGCCCTCAACAGCAAAGCTCTCCGAATCCTTCAGAGCCCCCCAAACTCCTAAACCCTAAACAGGAGTCGTTGTGGGCACGACTGTCGGCGTCCCGGTGGGCGTTGTGGAACCGAGCAAAGGTGAGCCTGCCCCAGTGGCTTAATTCGAGCTCCTGCCTCTTAGGGGCTTCGGGGGGATTAGGCGTACCCTAAATCCTAAACCCTAAACCCCACACCCTAAACCCTAAACCCCACACGCTAAACCCTAAACCCTAAACCGCTAGGCTTTCGATTTCCGACTTCGGCCTTGGTAAAACCCAGGTCCTTTGCAGTTTCGGCCTAAGTCGAAGCTGAAAAGCATCGAATCCGAGCTGTGCTTGCGCTGGCGAGCAAAGGGAAGCCGTCACCGGATGCATTTTAAAGGGTTTAGGGCTTCGGGTTTCAAAGGGCTTAGGGTTTAGCACATTTAGGGCTTCGGGTTTCTATGATCAGCCGAATGAAAGAAGCCCTGGATAATTACCGATGCTGCTCCTTAGACCTATTCATTCTTGTCACTAGACTGTCAAGTTCGACCCGGGGCCGGATAAGCCTTGAATCCTCCGCCCTGTTGCCGTGTGGCCCGTATAGACCCCTCTCAAGAACCCTCATATCTGAACCCTATTCTAAATATCAGAGTACGGCCAGATGGGCCGCAGCTTTGGAAGTCTATTCAGGAATTTTGCCGAAAGCGGCGTGCAGACAATCTCCTTTTGTTCGAGGACAAGTAGGGCATTAACAGGGCTGTGATGGTTCGTAGGTACAGATCATCCTCTGCCCAGAACCTAGATAATCGTTTGAGTTGAATGTGTGTTTTTCTGCTGGTGGTGCTGGCGTTTGGTAGTCTCCTAGTGGTTGCCAAAGCCCGTCCACGGCCTTCAATGAACTATGACGCTGCGTCAGTGCCCTGTCGACGCCCAAGCTCTAAGCAGCCGATATTTCATGTCAGCCCCACCCACCCATGACAACACAGAGACCCTCAACCGAGCCGCTTTGATCCCTGGCTGATGCTGTGTAGTTGTTCGCTTTTGTTGTGAAGCTACACGTCAGATGCAGTGGTGTAGAGCATGACTTGTGGATGTGTAAGAACATGTAAAACGCTATGCACATCTAACGTCATTCTTGGTTCTAAAACTATTCCGCTTAAACTAAAGTCATACAGTCATACACCATAAAACCTTAAAGCCTTAAAGCCTACACCCTAAATTCACAGATTCGAGGACGCTCCTTGCCCTGGCACGGAACCGAGGCTCATAGTGCTTTGCTAAGGCTACAGAGAGGCTGCTTTCGGGCTTGAGGCTTACAGGTTTGGGGGTATTGGTGTTTAGGGGTTGAGGGTTCAGGGTTGAACGTCTAGCCGCGAGGTGTTTAAAAGGGTCCTAGGGTTCATGTTTGCCCTCTCTGTCACAGTTACTGTCAACCATCATAGCATTCCGTTGCAGTCGTTGTTCCTTTCTCTGTAGTTAGCGTCTGAGTGAGTATCTTAGTCTTAGATTGTTTCTGTTACTGGCCATACACTTTGAGGGAGGGCCTCGGGTCTTGGAACATCTTTGTTTGCACCCTGGCTTTCCTGTAATTATCTGTAATTATGTACATTCTGTACGCATATATATATATATATGTATATATATATGTATATAGACACACACACACACATCTGCATGCAGAAGCAGGCAGACGTACCCGGAGAGATAGGCAGAGAGACCCAGGGAGCGAGAGAGAGAGAGAGAGAGAAAGACTAGCAAAGCCGGCAATCGGTGGTTGAGTCTGTTTGGGCATGAGCTTGCATAGTCGTCGTACAAGGTTTTTGCACAGGCACGTTCCAATGTTTAGTGTGGGGCTGGAGCGCTTTGGACCTGGTCGGGATGGCCGGATGTCACTAAGCGCTTGCGGACCAGGGTCCAGAACAACAGCTGCAACGATGATGCCAGCAGCGGCTGCCCCAGCGGCGCAAATCCATGGTGTGTTGATGTTGGGTGGTCAAGCGGTGGAAAGTTCCTGTGTTGTTCACGTCGATGCTGCATGCTTCATGTGTGATTAGAGGTTAGTGTGCGTGCCGTCGTAGTGTTTAGTATCGCAGAAGTGTAAAAGCCAGAGAAAGTGCCAGCATGAGTAATTATGCCCTCGGGCTCCTGGTTATGATTCTAGCACAGTATAAGAACATAATTACCTCGAAAACCATTTCGAACAACTAGGGACTAGGGCCCCTATCTTGTAGAGCAAATCACAAAGCTACCCGGAGTTTCCATTGTGGCTCGTTTTGGGGGGTCCCCGAACAGGATCCGAAATAGAGAACCGGTGAAACCTAAAACCCTAAAGCCCTAAAGCCCTAAAACCCTAAACCCTAAAACCCTAAATCCCTAAAACCCTAAAAGCCCCTCAAAACCCTAAAAACCCTAAAAGCCCTAAGCCTCAAAGAAGGAGCTCCCATGTGGAGACTCCAGGTCTGGAAACTGAGACATCGGCCTAACATCTTTCGGGCTTAGGGTTTAGGTTTTTGGGTTTTGGGTTTAGGGTTTAGGTTTTTGGGTTTAGGGTTTAGGGTCTTAGGGTTCGGGGGTTAGGTTTTAGGGTTTAGGGTTTAGGTTTTTGGGTTTGGGGTTTCGTGTTTTGGGGTTGCCCCACTTCTGCCTTTTTGGACTCCCCGGAACCTTCTGTCTGAGAGCCTTACGCCCCAAATCCCAAACCTTAAACCCTGGGACCGTACCTCCTAAACTCCTAAACCCTATAATCCCTAGGCCCTAGCATCTAACGCTTAAATCCAAAGCCATACACCCTAAACCTGAAGGGTTGAGCCGTCTTGTTTTTGGGATCCAGGGCTGGTGTCCTGGACTTCCTGGGTTTCTGGCTTCAGGGTCCCAGAAAACGGGGCCGGGCGATCCTGTGTAAGTGCGTTGCTACCCTAAACCCCTAAACCCCTAAACCCTAAGTGACTAAACCCCTAAACCGCTAGACCCTAAACCCTAAACCCAAAAAGTCCTGAGATTTGAGTCCTTGCTCGGGCCCGAAGGGTCTTAGGGGGCAACTTTAATTCAGCTTGCAGGCCGTATGTGCAGCTTGATGTACCTAGCTGGCGAGCGGGGTGTTGTTAATGTTTTGGAGGGTTTCCTAAAGGTGTTATAGCGCTTGATGGAGGCTTTACCGAGCTTCAAAAGTTTTGTTAAAGTTTATCAAAATTTATGCAGGTCCGACTGTTTAAACACTTTGTAAAGCTACACCAGCTTTTTTGCTCCTTTAGTGCAATCGGGATGCCTTATCTTCGGGTCCCTACAACAGCAAGCACCCACTGTTGACCGCATATGATAGAGTCCCTTTTTTCCCGAAATTTACGGTCAGCACCGGCTTCAATGAAAGAAAAGCCACCCTCAACAGAAATAGGGTAGGACCCTCTAGGTGGGGAGGGTATTGAGAAAGTCGGAGGGGAGCTCCCATTGCCGGTGCAGCAAAGGCGATCCTGGCGTCTTTGTGCAGGCGGGTGGTGCAGATGGACATCCGCGGCGAGACACCTTAATCGGACCCTATTGGACCTAAATTGTGCTCTCTTCACTTTCAAGCTTGACATGGATTTGAGGTTTGGGGTCGCGCTAACAGCTGTAGAACTAAGCCCAAAACAGTAGGTTTTTCCAATCGGGGCGTCAGCCACCTTCTGGCCCTGGGGACGAGGTAGACTTCCAGCAGCACAAGATCCATTCTTGCAGAGCCCACCTGGAAACCAGAGGAGAGGGTTCTTAGTCAGGCTCCTTGCAGGCCCTTAAAGCGCACAAACCCCAAACCTTCAACTTTAGAACCCTGGGCCGATAAATCCTAAGCTTTCCCTTGAACCACACTCCTGCAGGCACCGGGGCCCAAGTTCCGAACTCAGCTTGAACATTTAAAGGTTTGCGGGTTTTGGGTGTAGGGTGGAGGGTTTTGGGTTCAGGGTTCTCAGCTTGAACATTTCGAGATTTTCGGTTTTTGGGTTTTGGGTTCAGGGTTTTGGGTCTTCGTGCAAAAAGTTCTAAGACCCGACACCCCAAACCCCAGACACGAAACCAAAACGATCCCCACGAGCCTTGTGGAGCTTCAAAGCCAGGGCTGCATGGACTGAATGTAGGGTTCAACGCTAAGGAAACAGGCGGGGTCTTGTGGTTGCGGACTTGCGTTTAGGGTTTAGTGATGTTTAAGGCCTATAGGGCCTAAGTTGAGACATCAAGTCTATGTCTATGTGAGTACTTTAATTTTAAGTGTAATGAGGCTTCAGGGTTCAATCGGGACTCAGGCTAATGTTCTGATGATGATGACTGTGAGAAGAGTAGCAAGAACAACAAGCATAGTCAATAGTGGTAGACATTAGCAGAAGCGCAGAAGCCGCAACAATAGCAACACGATTTCTAATGTGTTCGTTTGCATGTGTTCGTTTGCATGTATCGGGTTGGGCCAACCCAAAATCCTAAACCCTGAACCCCTAAACCCTAAACTCTAAACCCTAAACCCCTAAACTGTGCTTCGCCTCTAAGCTGGAACTGTCAAGAGATCATCTAGGCCTGGTTTAGGGCTTAGAGTTTAGGGCTTAGGGTTTAGGGCTCAGGGTGTAGGAGCCACAACTGCTTAAAGCCGAAAGCTCTGCAAGTTACTAACAAATTCTGATTGCGATGTCACTTACGAGGCAGGGATGTCTGGCAAGCACAAACATGTTAATGTGAAAGGTAGCACATCCAACACAACTGAGACTTGATACTGACTGAGCGGCTCGAAGCCCTCTAGTTTTTGGGCCTGGTGTGCTTCTCTTAAATTGGGCCATTTATGTGGTTGTATCTTGCGTGTTTCCACTGTCGGTGTCCGGCCCATGTTCTCGACTTTATGTCGATTCTCCTGTGTGTGTGTGTGTTTTTTTTTAAATGTGTGTTTTATGTTGCTTGACCAAGTTCCTGGCCTGGGTTGTTGTTCTAACTACGTTTGTCTAGTTTAGTTCTCCGTGTTTGGTGTTTCATTCGACAAGGCGCGAGTACGACCATGTCGACCAGATGACGACAGCGGACCGCACAGCTTGGCTTTCGGGGGTTTAGGGTTTCGGAGTTAGGGTTTAGCAGGCAGGGGTTGGGGTTTGGATGTTGATGTTCCTTTTCAGACTTATGTAGCTTGTACCAGGTTTCTGGCTCGCTCGCATGCTCAAGAACCCCTTGGTTTTACCACACCGTTTGGGGAATAAGCCCTGACCCCTCAAACAAAAAAGCAGTAAACTCCTATAAACCCCAACCCCAAACCCCACGCCCTAAACACGAATTCGCACCTTACTCCTCCCCCCTAAGCTAAGCCCTAAACCCTAAACTCTACACCCTGCACCCAAACCCTCAACCCTAAACCTCAATATAAAAAAGCACCCTCGCAGGAGCTGATGGAAGTTGTGCTCCGACGGATGCAGACGGACGCCCAAGGCTCCGCCTCACAGGCGCCGGGGCTTGGAAACCAAACCCATCCAAACCCTATCAAGCCTAGGCCTAAGGCCTAAACCTTAGGCTAAAAAACCTATAGGGTTTAGGGTTTATAGGGCCTAAAGCCCAAACTAAGGTAGAATGGTACTTTAGGGCGTGCTTTTATTAGGGGTTATCCTGTGTCGTCAAGGGTTTTTCTACGGGTTGTTGGGTTGTTCGGCTTTTTCTCAGGGGTTCTGCAGGGTGTTCTATTGTTTGATGTTTCTACGGGTCGCGGTCTCATAGGCTTCTTTAAGGGTGTGTTAGGTCCTAGAGGGGCTTACAGTGCTTAGGGCATTGATTGGCTGGGAGGCAACCGGTGATGTTAAGGGTTCTAAGGCAGTGATGAAGGAAAGTGTAAGGACTTCGGTTTTAGAGTTTCGAGGTGTGATATGGGGGGCCTAAAAGAAAATAGTAACGGTATTGTTCAAGGTGCCCTATCGCATTTCTAGTACAGTGAAACCGCAAATACCTACACCCTAATTAGCACTAGTGCCTAACGACTAGATTCTTGAGGTTTGAGTCGTGGCAACTGTTGTGTGTGTGTGTGTGCGCGTGTGTGTTCGGGGTTTCGGCGGGTTGAAACCGCGGCCTGCTGGCTTGCAATCCTAAGCCCCTAGTCATGAATTTTCATGTTTGTATACTCTCGGCCCAAACCGTAAAGCGCCCGCCGAGGGGGCTTAGAGGATCCTGCATGTTGGGATATGTTGTTTAAAGCTTCAGGGTTGGGGAAATGGCTTTGGCCATGCAGTTTTGGGTGTCTTGGGAAGGTCTCGCGCTTTGCGAACATGCTCCTCGCCTGGCGCTCAGCCTCGCTCATTACCACAAGATCCGGTGGCTAAGACTCAGGCGGCAGTGGTACCCTAAATAGCTCTCTAAAGCCTTCTTCGAACTCTTAGAACCTTATAAAAAAACCCTAAGGCCCTAAGCCCTAAGCTAAGCCCGAAACCCCGAATCCTAAGCCAGAAAACCCATAACCATAAACACTAAACCCCTAAACCCTAAACCCGAACCCCCCCTCCCCCCCATGAATTGGGCTCTCTGGTGGCCATTCATGAAAGAACCCAGGCTCGAGCCGAATCTTCGGCGCCGGAGCCCGAAGCCTTCGGCGGCATCAACGTGCCTTGGCGTCTTGTGTACCACCTGAACGAGTGGGGGTTTAAGGTATATATAGGGTATATAGGGTTTAGGGTTTCGGCAGTTTTGAGCATGCTTTTAGCGTGTTTCGGGCGAGTTTAGTTTTTGCTCTGACCTACGTCCTGGCCCCTCTGCCCCGCCCTCTGCCCCGCCCTGCCCTGACTACCTCTATTTATTTGGTCCGCTGTCGTATCTTATCGTAAGCCCCCTGGCACAGGATCCAAGTGACGACGAAGACGACGCGGCCGACGTCGGGGCAGGCACTGGGCAGTTCTGTTCGTTTGGGTATGGGATTTAAGCGTTGAGACATGATGTGAGGCAGTCGGGGGCCGTTTAAGTCTATAAGATTTCGAGATTTGGGGACTGCTCTGCCGGATCTTTTCCTCTGGCAGGGTTCCGCTGGGCTTTACGATCGTGAACCTAACTCATAGTAACCCAGACCAGCTCAACGGAATTTCTGAGGGAACTCAGTGAGCGAACTAGACGTTCAGACGGCAGGGGGCTCCCCCGGAAACATTTGTGCTCACTGCGGCAGGCTTGAAGTCTAGGTTTAAGGTTCAGGTTGTTTAGGTCTTAAGCTCAAGGGCTACTCAGGATCCAGAGCATGTTGGGAAGAGGTAGCCCAGAGAAGTCAATAGTAACTGGCCTGCGGCCCACTTGTTCCCGATACTCAAATTCTCGCAAAGCTCCTCGCCGTTGCGTTTTCAAGCCGACCGATGTGTTGGCAGCATCAGTGCCTTAAAGGCTTGTAAGGTGCAGGCGCCACAACTACAAACTGACTAAACCCTAAACCACACAGTCCCCTAAACACTGAGCCCCTAAACCCCTTAACCCCTTAACCCTAAACTCAACCGTAGACTTCACCGATAAACCTGAACTACACCCCTCCGGAGCCCCTCCGCTTCCAAACCCATTTGTTGTCTCCATGAACCAGGAAGCAGCAAGATCTTAGGGCTTATAGGCCTTTGGGCTTAGAGTTTAGGTCTTTGGTAAGGTTTCCGGTTCACGTCGAGATTCAATGATTATGGGCCTTAGCAGCCAGGTGCTACTGTGAATTTGGTAGTTCTAGCCTGAGTTACTCTGTCTACGTTCAGCCCTGGTTTCATAACTAAACCTACGCTTGCTCGGCCATGGGCTCTGGAGCTATGGCTAATGAAGAGCTCAAGGACGCGGGAGGGACGGGGGACGGGCTAAGCACATAAAAGTGCCTTCGGTTACGATTCTTTAAAATTGTTGGTCCAGGGGCCCGGCATTTCTGTGCCTTGTGGCATTGTTCTCAGCTGTTGTGACACTCGTTTTCTTCAGGTTGACGTGCCTCAGTCTTTCCAGATCCCGATAAGGGAAGACTTTGGTCTGTGTTATGCCAAATCGATGGGATGTTCCTTGACAGCTTTTGCTGGACCCAGGTTACACACGGCCGCACCCTTACCCCCCTCAACCCGAATACTAGCAACTTATACATGTAGGTCCGAGCCCACGAAAATTCGTGCGAGGAAAAGCTGGAGAACTGTTCAGCAGATGAGGTCGACCGCTGCTTGCCATCATTAGACCTCGGGTGTCGCACTAAAGCCGCACCTGCTATAGACGTCTCCGAGACAGGAAACCCCGCATCCAGCCTCAACGCCCTAAGGCCTTGATCCCTTGTAGATCCCTTTTTCAGGGGCTGAGTAGGTAACCTTTAACCTTTTTGGGCTTGTATAATCCTACAGTATTTCAAAAGGTTCACCTTTTTTGGGCTAGGGTACTCAGCCCCTAGGCTTTGGCTCTTACCAGGGAAAGTCGGGCGCTAGGAAGGAGCCAAGGGTACAATCGGTGTGTACAGAATCGGTAGGATCCCATGGATTTCTGCCGTACACAGCGAGAAAGGCTCATCATACACAGCCAAAGCGGGTCATACGGTTGATAATATAAATCCTGCATTACCTTGAGGAGCCTAAACTCTGGGAATTATTGATTATGGCATACTCCTTATTATGGGTCATGCAGGATTTACACCATCAACGGTAACGATTACATCAGCGCATGGCAAACGTCGATCTGCTTCCCTTCCAGGCGATCTGCCCTTCAAGCCCCTTTCATTCATCTACGAAGTACAATGCCCGGTCGGCTCGGCACGTCGGATCCTTTGTGAACCCCCTTCAATTACCTTAGGCAAAAACCCCCTAAACCCCAAACCCTAAGCCATAAAGCCCTAAACCAAAGTCCGAAACTTTGAGACAAGATCCGCCCTCATACTATGAATCCCTATATGAACCCTAAACCCCAAACTATGAATCCCTATATAGGTGCCCTTTTAGGCTTCCTTTTCAGGTGCCGTCGGCGACCTTTCTGTGGAGGCCCTGGATGTCCTGGCAGCCGCGCAGGCGAAGCGCAAGGCCGGGGTCCTTACAATAAGGATCCTACTATTTAGGGTACTATATTTGTGGCTTCTGAGTTTAGGTTGTAGGGTGTTTAGGGTTTAGGGCTTAGGCTTTAGGGTGTTTAGGGTTTAGGAGGTTTAGGGTTTAGGGTGTTTGGGTTTTTTGGTTTAGGGTTTAGGGCTTTTGGGGTTTAGGGTTTAGGGTTCTTAAATCAAAGTTTAGGGGGTTTGGGCTTTGGGGGTTTAGGGTTTAGGGGTTTAGGGTTTGGAGGTTTTGGGCTTTTGGGGTTTAGGGTTTTGTCAGGTGTAGGGTTTAGAGGTTTTAGGCTTTGGGTTTTAGGGTTTAGGGTCTTGCTAGGTGTAGGGTTTAGAGGTTTTTAGGCTTTGGGGCTTAGGCTTCAGGGTTCAAAACTGTTGTTTACTGATGTGTGCTTTAGAGATGAAAGGAGCGCGCCCTTTTTCACCTCGTTGTCTAGGTTTTAGGTGTTTTAGGCTTTGGGGTTTAACTAAACCCTAAATCCTAGACCCCTACAGTAGGGTTTCGCAACTAAACCGAAATGCTCCGAGCCGGCTGGAAGGTGGCTGCAGTGTGCAGAGTCAGATCATCGGGGCTCTACGAAGCTTCAGGTCTACACGAAAAGCGCCCTACCATTGTCAGGGTCTATCTATTCTTTTCGTATATACTTGTCCCTAAATCCTAAACCCTGCCTTAAAGTATGTATATAGGGACTGCCCTAAACCCTAAACCCTGCCTTAAACTATGTATGTAGGGACTACCTTCAGGCCAAAGTATATACGATATGAGTACATGGGCCCTCAGGGATCGCTCCGGAGTGTGGACCTTTTGGGTTTCTAGGCTTGGTCTGCTTAGGGTTTAGAGTTTAGGGTTTAGGGTTTAGGGTTTAGAGATTAGAGTTTAGGGTTTAGAGTTTAGGGTTTGAGGTTTAGGGTTTAGAGTTTAGAGTTTAGGGTTTGGGTTTAGGTTTAGGATTTAGGGTTTAGAGTTTAGGGTTTAGGGTTTGGGGGTCTTGTGGGGTCATAACCTCGTCGCAAGGTTTCTGGCCGTAATGAACGATGTACAATGGGTTTAGGGTTTAAGAATATTATAGCTCTTGTCGCCATAGCAGCATTTGCAGCAGCCGCAGCAACGGAATTCGGAGAAACAGAGCCGGCTTTGAAGCAGAGTCCGGAACTAGGAGTACGCGTTGTCATGATCTGTCATGGTGTTTTGATTGTTGCCATTGTTGTTGCTATTTTAATTGTTGTCGTAAAGGGCGGCAGGAGCAGGAGAACGGCCAGCAGCAGCAGAAGCAACAACATCTTCACCATCAGCATCAGAAAGTGGAGCGCAACCAGTCTGGCCGAGATGAAGAAGAGTGAGCACCCGGAAACCCGAAACCCAGACGAACACAGGCATTTTGGAAAAGAGGCCCCAGAATCAAGCAACACAGCAAGACAAGATCATGAACGGCTTGGACTTCTCTCCTCCCGGGTAGGCTTTCTCATATTTGGAATTCGGCAGGGGATCCCACAGCCTTCTCCAGCCACTCTACAGTGAGATCCCGCCTTACGAGGGTTTAGGATTTTTAGTGGTGTTTAGGGTTTGGGGTTTAGGGTTAGTGGGCGCCTTTCCCTTCTTTAGCTTTTGATCCCGGTTCGACAATCCTCACATCCACGCTTTGAATCCCATGGTGCATGGTCCAGGCTGCTGCAAAGAATCGGCAGGCCGGCCCGGGAGAATTTTCGAAGGCGTGAAGTATTAGGCAAGTCTTCGAGCTAAGAGACCGCAAAACCCCAAAGCCCTAAACCCAAAACCTAATCTGCACGACCGGATCGGAAGACAGATGCCCAAACCGAATTCCCCAAACCCTCGAAGGTAAACACTAGCTTGATCCCTAAGCTCTCTGCCTTAATCGTATAACAGAAGAAATACATACTGTGATTGACTAGATAGATATGACTATGTATGTATATAAGATAAGCAAAGCCCCCAGAACCTTCCACCCTAACTCTGACTTCTCCCGCAGCACTCAAAACTATGGGTGGCGCCTTGGGATACATGTTGTTTCCAGTATGTTCTTGTGAGGGTATACAGTATACACCTGCATCAGCATCGTAGATTCCTGTTTGTTGGTCCTTACAGTTGTCGTACACCAAGACGCAAAAAAAAAGCCCCCGGCCCTAGATCCTAAACCCTGAACCTTCCCTGCATTTTGGGCCCCTCCACCCCCTCCACCCAAAACATCAAAAGCACTCTTCGAACCCGACGGTCCTCCGTCAAACCCAAAGTTCGAAGCCCTGCGATCCCTGCAGGGAGAGGCCTTCCAAAAGCAAGTGCAAGCAACACTCGCCGCTGTGCCGAAGGCCGGATGCATTGATTCAAGCACAGGGGGCTTTCTACCCCTAAACCCTAGAACCCTAAACCCCTAAACCAACCCTAAACCCTGAATCCATTCTACATAGGCGCCATTCTTAGGTCCTGCAAACTGCTGTCTCGCACCCTTTTTTGCATGCGTACATACACTTGCACTCACATATACATAATACATATACACATACATATACATG
>CAJNJA010006322.1:0-17018 GCA_905231915.1 Symbiodinium necroappetens
GGGTTCAGGGTTTAGGGTATAGTACTCGAAGAGATTTCATCAGTGGTTCAGGGCTTATCATCGGGGCTTTCGCGCCGGCATAGTCTGAGCTTGTACTCCCAAACAACCAGACTGTCTACCAGATTTGCACTTAGGTGCTCGCATTGTCTTTGCAGTGTGGCTGGCACTACGTACTCCTTTGCTGGTGCCTGTCCATTGCCCTTTGCACCGGCCTCTGCATGGCAGACGTCCTTCCCATGCCTCTCAAATACAAGGCGAGATTGCTGTATCAGGGCTTGGGATTTAGGCCCGAAGCCCTAAACCCTAAACCCTTTAAAACCCCAAAAACCCTAAAACCCTAAACCCTAAAACCCTAAACCTTAAACCCTAAACCCTAAGCCCCAAACCTGAAACCCTAAACCCTAAACATGAAAACAATCGAGTTTTCCCGTAGGGCTTGGGACGTCAGGTCTCAGGCTGCTTCATAGAGTTTAGGGTGGGTTTAGGGTTTTTGTTTAGGGTTTAGGTTTTAGGGTTTAGGGTTTTTGTTGAGGGTTTAGGGTAAAGGGTTGTTGTTTAGGGTTTAGGGTTTAGGGGCTAGGGTTTGGGCTTCAGGCTTTGTGTGTCCAGGCTCCGTACCCTGAAATATGTTTCAAGCTTTCGCAGATGAGGCCTTGACGGTTAAGGTGGTTTAAGATGCCGTGTTTGCACTGGGGTTGTGGTTGGAGGATCTATCTTCAGACCGATTGAGTGACGGTGGAAGAAGTAGTAGGAGTAACTGGTAGTAGTTGTCTGGTAGTAGTAGGAAGAAGAAGTAGAGAAGAACAACAGAACGCAGTAGTACACGAAGGGCATATTGGGGGGGGGGGGGCTTCCGGACTACAGCCGTAAAATACGGGCCGGAATAATTACCAATACTATGTTGGGGGTTCCTTATTATTATGATTCTTGTATAATATACCCAAAACCTTATTCTAATTATCAAGGCCCCTGCAGTAGTAGTTTCGCAACGACCCATGAACCTCGACGGACGGATAATTGAATTTAGGTTTAGGGTTTCGGCTCTAGGGCCGGATATTTGGTCCCTTTGATGCCCATACTTATGGTTCCTGTTTTGTTTCTTTAGGGCTTAGGTGCTTCTTCGGGTTCACGTTCACGAGCGTTCCTGATTCAAGGTGTTTTGGAGTCACAAGGAGCGTTAAAACACACCAACATCCCCCAAACAAAAAAACTAAAACAAGCTAAAGCCACCCCGAAAAAAGATCCCTAACGTCTAAATCCCAGAAATCCCAGAAAGGGCTGAAAGAGTCGTAATATAATAGCTGTTATATGCCGTTATGTTGCATTACACCCGAAAATCTCTTCTCTGATTACTTCTTCAGAAGGGCCGCCCGAAACAGAGAAAGCCTAAACCCTAAGCCCTAAACCCTACACAATTCCTGCAGCCCCAGCCTTGCAAGGCGAACATCTTGGGTTTTACTGACCTTTGCCCCATGGGCCCCTTGGATGAGACTCACTATTCAGGATTGAAATATGTTCGGGTTTAGGATTTGGGGTCTTGTTTTTCTCTGGGGTTCTTTTGGGTGAGCATTTTAGTAGTATTACCCTAAGCTTCCAAGGACCTCATCATTAGGGCCCTAGACCTCTTAAGGACCCAATAATCAGGTCCCTGGAAACCTAGGGTTAACTACGGCTGATGATATAAATCCTGCATTACCCATAATAAGGAATATACCATAATTCCCATAGTTTAGGGTCTTTTAAGTAATGCAGGATTTCGACCATCAACAGTATTAGCCCAAAGCCCTAGAAGGCTGAGCTCCGATGTTAGGGTCCATTGACTTCTCAAGCTGCCTTTAAGCTTCCACAGGCCACTGGGTTCTTGTTTAGGAACTTAGTTTAAGTTACCATAGCATGGATCTCACGGATATAATGTGGCTTCCTTCTTATAATGTCCTTAAGGACGAAATTTCCCTGAAAAGTAGGGCACTACACCCTTTTACTATGAGTTCCTACATGGCATATGAACCTTTAACTTAAGCCCGTTTAGGGTTCCTTTCGTCCTTAAGGGTATGGTAACTGAAACTTGATTCCTTAACGAGAACCCAGCGTGGGAGGTCTTGGGGTGAAGGGTTGAGGCGCAGTTTCAGTGTAATCCCTAAACCCTAAACCCTGTAATGCCTAGGGTCCAGGGTTGAGGGTTTAGGGCCTACCGCAGTCTCAAACTGACAGGGTGCAACTACAGAGTTGGGCAGCGTTTGGCGTGAACACTACGCGCACAAATTTAGGGCTTAGGGTTTAGGGTTTAAACGCTCAGCCGCTTACCACAGCCGTGGATCCGCATGCGAAGCTCGAAGCGCGTGGAGGGCTCCTTTAGCATGGCTCTCTTTCCCTTTCTTGGCTAGCACTCCAAACAGCCCCAGGTGGATTCGTTATAGACTAACGACCCCAAGATGGACGTGTAGACATGGCGTCTTAGGGGTGCATGTTTCGCTGATACACAACAGGTGAACTGAAGCTTAAGGCCTTATAGGTGTCAAACCCTACCTAAACCTTTACGCCAAGCCCGAAAGTGCTGACCCCTGATTTACAGAAACCCCTCTCCCTTCGTGGGAGGCCCCCGGGATCCTTCTTGCAGGGCTCTTTACTAAGAGAGGGGGTTTAAGGTTTAGGGTTTAGGGTCATTTCCCCAAAGCCTTACACCCTAAAAACCATGAGCTGCTTTTCAGACGTGCTCAGGTTTTTGGAACGTGCTTGTCAGCTGCTTCGCCACCGTAGCCGGCATGTTTTCTGTCCCACTTTGGCCCGCCAGGCACAGGTTTCAGGATTTCGAGTTATGTTGGTGTCCAGGCTTCAGGGTTTAGGGTTTAGGGCCCGTTCCTAGTGAGCTGAAACTAAAGCCTTAAACCCTCAGCTCAAAACACTCTAATTCCTACGCCATCGTATCCTACGTAGTGGTAGGGAGACCCCTTACAATGGAGCCTTCTTAGCCCTGCTTATGGCTCTCTTCAAGGTCATTGAGAGGGTCCATATCCCCAAGGGTCTGTACCCTAAACCCTAAACCCCTGAACCAAAAAACCCTGAACCCTAAACCCTAAACCGAAACCCCTAAACCATAAAACCCTGAACCCTAACCCTAAACTAGCTCCTATTGCAGGACCCAAGGCCTTCGCCTGACCCTAAACAAAAAACCCTAAACCCGTCTGGTTCTCGATCCCTCGAAGATGCAACTCTCTGGCAGTGGCGATTGTAGTACTCGGCATTAGAGTAATATAGATGCCTTAAGAATTACCAATATACCAATAGTACTTTCGGCGTTCCTTATTGCATTATTCATAGTATAATATTCCCCCAAAACCCTATTCTAATTATTGAGGCCCCTACATTCGGCAGCTCAGTTTTTGGGGGCTTAGGATCGAGAAGTCGAGAGTATGGGGTAGTAGAGTAGGTAACCTGTAACCTTTTGGGGGTTTTACGACCCCTATGCTTCCCAAAGATTTACCTTGACTTCCCCTATGATCTACAAACCCTAAACCCTAAACCCTGATCTACTCGACAACTACGAATCGACGTCGTCGGCAATCATCATTGCAGACACAGTTTGCATGCCAATGTCGCTGCTGAGCTTCGCGAAACCCATGAGCGAAACATTACTATCCCAAGTATCACCTACCTGTGACCCCAAACCCTACAAAGTAGTAGGTTATGACCCCTTAATTAGAGGGTAGAACCCATAAAACGGTAGGTTTTTGGATCCCCACCTATGCCCTAAATATCAAGCCCCAAACCCTAAATCTCCAAAACTTGACAGAACCCTGAATACAAGAATCACAAGCAGGTGTGCGCGCTCGGATATCAGCTTCGTGGATGTGACCAGCATCCACCAGGCATGGCATTGTGGTGGGCTTGGCATAGCCTCGTAGACATTATGCTTAAACCTATCCAGCATGCCGTCTTGGGAGGTTCTTAAACCAGAAGTCTATTCTGGCGGCTCCCGCGGAGCAATTCCGGGTTTCCAGAATGTTGGCCTCAAGCCTGAAGCTGTGTTGCTAAAACATACAGGTATAGAGGTTTGGAGGTTCAGGGTTAGAGAGGGGGAAACTGATAGTGGAGATCGTTTGAAAAAAACTCCAGCATTTTTGGGATTGGGACTTGAGGCTAGGCGGTCATCAAGTTTCAAGCAGAACTTACATGCGCACTCCCATTTCCTGTGTAACGGGGCCCCCACGTTTCTTAGTTCACGGAAACATCCTCATTAGATTTTATCGACCCTAAACCCTAAACCCCTAAACCCTAAGCGCAAAGCCCTAAACCCACAACAAACCCTAAAACCTAAGCCCCAAGCCCCAAACCCCAAACACCCTCAAGTGGACCAAAAGCCTGATCCTAAACAGGGCTTAGGTTGTCGCGCTTCAGTTTCAGGAGGTTTGGGTTTAGGGTTTTAGGGTTTAGGGTTGAGGGTTGAGGGTGAACTCACCAGCTTGAAATGAGGCGCATCAGCGCTTCCAAACCCTGTTCAGAAAGAGGCTTTTCTGGGGGTTAGAGTTTGCAATCACTGCCAAAGCAACCTGAACATAACCACACCAGAATCCCTAAACCCTAAGCTCTTACCCAGAAGTAAGCAATATTACTATGAGGGTCGGAATACCTATTCCTTGTTTTGGTTATCCCTAGGCTGCCAGGGACCTTATTGTTGGATCCTTAAGGGGCCAAGGGCCGTAACAATAAGGTCCTTGGTTTGCTTACGGCATAGTATACAGTACCGCATAATCCTATTCTCATTATATACGTCCTCCTAAACCCTAAACCTTAAACCCCTAAACCATAAACCCTAAACCCCTAAACCTCCTAAAACATAATCCTATTATTCTCATTATACAGGTCCCTACAGTATCGTGCCCTGCAGGTTGACCAGGAGTTGAAAGAGCGTGGAGTCTACGGAATTGCCGGGTTCTTGTTCCTAAGCTGAAATGCCACGGCCTTCTGGGTTTAGGGTTCTGGGCTTCCTAAACCGCCCAAAGTGGGTAAACTAGTGGCCCAAACCCTTAACAAAAGAAGCTATTATTCTACATACTCTTGGGGTGCAGGTACCCTAAACCCTAAACCCCAAGCCCTAAACCCTAACCCCCAGGTAAGGACCAGTCTAGGACTCAGGACTTGGGGGCTTGTGGAATAGCCCAGGGCAGCGCTTGGGTTTCACGCTCGGGCGACATTATTATACACATGTACTTTGGCACATGAAATTATACCACATGATGTTATGTTACACTTCATTTCAGAAAAAATATATTGCAATGTACCATACGACTACATCATGCTTTTTTGTGTTTTTCTGATGTTATGTTGTATCATGTTACACTAGATCATATCTTCATCGTATGGTAGATCATGTTTACATTACTATGAGACATCACATGATGATGCATTGCATTATCGTTAAGCATGTGTCATCATATTGGTTTTAGGCGTATCTTATACATGTACTTTACGTTACATAGTTTGGTTAAGTTTCCAAATTGCGTGTGTGTGTGTGTACGTGTATGCACATAGCTTGTGACCGTTTTATTTTTGTTGTTTATATATTTTTTAATCGCATTAGCATTGTGTTTAAGGTTCTCACTCTTATTTCGAGTAGCATTATTGCGATTATTATTATTATTTCCATCGATATTTATTGTTTATCATTATTATTGTTACTGTTATTCATTCTTAATAAGACTACTAGTCTTATTATCCTTGTGATTGGTAATATTGTATTTATTTGGGTTGCTTCTGCATCATGTATTTTTATGTGTACTATGGTTGGGTTTATTGTTGCTACTAAGACTATTATCATTATTGTTGGTTATTATAAGCTTTTTATTACCAATATTTCGGTGAAAATATTGCTGTTTTGTGGGATGACTTCTTTATGATTCATTCTATGCAACATACTGTTGCAGTATCATAAACCATGTCTAGTGAATGCATGCTATGTGAGCGTAACATAGGTTTTATGTTGTAGCATGCTACACACACTTTATTGTATTTGATATATTGTACATCCCCCTGGACATAGTGACTGTAGTGTGTCTTTCTACGGTGTATTTTAACATGTACTATACACAATGAGCTATATACTACGTAGCTTGTACTCTATAGCCCATACTGTCTGTTATATGCTGGGTATTACGGCCTCCGATCTTCAAGGAAAAGTTCGTGAAGCTGAAGATTTGCCTCTCAAGGACGACTTCCCGCGTAAGGCGAATAGTAAAGTGCAATACCAACATCCCGAAATCAACCCCAAGAAGCCTTTTCCGCGCGAGATGCGCGCACGCCCTCTAACCAACAATTCCGTTCACAAGATTTAGGAAATAGTATGCCCTTGTCGTCCCTACATATAGGCATTTACGGCCCTTATTTTAATTCCGACGATTGATACTGTTCGTAGCCCCTTATATAATCCGAACCTCTTAACCCCTAACCCCTAAACGCTATATAGTCTAATAATTACCTGGACCCTATAAAACCTTCCTCTTTTTAAGGTTTCCCATTCTGATGTCCTTGTACCAGTCCTTAAAAAGCAAGGCTATTTGGGGTCCAGGTATTCCAGCCCCAAGATTTAGGACCTTGTTCGTTGACCTACGACACTCTTCTTCGCAGGCGAAGCATCCCAAAACACGCTTAAAACTTTAGCCATTTATGGTTTAGGTCAGTATCACGGACCTCCTAGCCCAGGGTTTGGGGTTTAAAGGGTTTAGGCATACGTACCTATTATATTTTAAAAAGTAGAATAAATAGAATAATAGCAATATAAAAAAATATAATCATAATATACATGTGCGGGGCTTGGGGTTTAAAGGGTTTAGGGTCTGGGGTTGTAAACTCGGGGATTGAATGCGCTCGGAAATCTCCGGAGATCTTCTCGTGCCTTGGACCCATGGACCCGAATTCCTACCCTAAGGCCTAAACTCTAAACCCTAAGCCCGAACCCTGAAACCCCGAAACCCTATAAACCCTAGGCCTTAAGCCCCGAAACCCTAAACTCATGAACCTGACGTCTTCAAGCCCCGCGACGAAAAGACAACATTAACCCAAAAGCTTCCTTTTGACCACTACGGTTGATGATACCATAATTCCCATAGGTTAGGGTCCTTGAGGTAATGCAGGATTAGTATCATCAACCGTATCTCCCCTCAGAAATCAACTGTTTAGGCTTTAGGGGTTGAGGGTGTAGGGTTGAGGGGTTTAGGGATTTGGGGTTTGGGGGTTTAGGGTTTAGGCACTAAACTACATTTAGGCTTTTGAGACATTGCATATTGTCCCCTATTGGGCTTAAGAGGATCTTACTTCAAAGGATTTAAAAGGCCAGCCGAGTTTAAACAGCCTCGACACTTCGATTTGAGAAATGAGGTGCATCTCTGACGAGTTGCGCATTCTATGGAGTTCGCCCTACCTGTCCAGGCTTCGTGTCAGAATTAAATTAGGGTTCAGTTCAGCTCCTTCAGTTCAGGGCTTTCGGGCTTCAGTTCGGAGATTTGAATACCAGGAGCTTACTGGCCATAGTGCGGCGCATTTAGGCTAAACCCTAAACCCTAAACCCAATAGAGGACAGCTGGGGGATCAGCACAGGATTTGCAGTTTGGGACTCAGAGCGCGGGGATGGAGGTTTAGGGTTTAGGGTTTAGGGTTTAGGGTTTAATCACTGGAGGCACAACAGTCTCCACTATCAGACTATGCTTCAGGCATTTTCACAAATTTCCTGAACCCTGAATCCTAATTGAACCGTAAAAATCTGGAACCATTGCCCTTAAACACTCAACCCAAAACCCTACAATCCGAAACCCTTATCCTTAAACCTAAACGCTAAGCCACTTTGCAAGCAGCCTGCCGCAACGACAAGCCTGACACCAACAACGACCGCCGCGACAGGAACAGCAGCTGCAACAGCAACCGCAATGACGTCAGCCCATCATCATTCAGCAGCAACAAGAGAGTGCTAAGATGTGCTAAGTGTCTTGTTCAACCCCAGTACCCTTTAGTGATCTACTCTGACAAATGGTATCGAGGCTCAGGTAATCCCCGGTGAAGATGCTGAGGCTCTGGTGCGTCTTCGAGCTTGCGGCTTACAAAAAGGTGAACCCTGGAGGAAAAATCACATTCAGACCACTTTTCATCGAAAGGACTGTGTGCGTGATGCTGGCTTCGGCATACTGCTTTGCAGCTTTATTTCTCATCGCAAGGGATGTCTTTGGACCGGGCATCACGACGCTGGCTGTCGCCTTCGCTATTTTCGCGTGCCCCTATGCTGCGGGCATTTATTTGCTTCGAATGAGCTTCCGAGAGAAGCACCAACTAATTTCACAGCTTGCGAACTTTGACCTGGAAGAAGTGCACTGCGCCGAGCAGTTCGACCGCCCCTCGGAAGCAAAACCTCGCTTCTGCAGTGTCAGGCTTTGTGTTTTTCTCATATGATTATGGCAGGTCGAGAGTCGATACCTGGCAGGTATGCGGGTCTGTAGTGGTTTTAGCATTGCAAGGGGGGACTCGTGACTAGCTCCTGCCGGGCTGGAGGATAACGTGCAAATTGCACGTCCTCGGAGCCTTTCGGCAAGGTGCCTAATTCGTAAACCCTAAATATCCCTAAGTCGTAACCCCGAAACGTGAACTGCCGCGATGAGCGGCTGTTGTTGGGGAATCTGGTCCGCGGCTCATGCCAGGCTAGCCCTGAAATCACGAAAGGCAGTGTCCAAAACCTACACCTGCACGCCCCTCTCTCTCTCTCTCTCTCTAGATAGACACACACACGTTTGCGTGTGAAAAATTGCAGCAGAGACATATACATATACATCTACATATACATATACAGATACAGATACAGATACAGATACAGATACAGATACATACATACATACATACATACATACATACATAAATACATACATACATACATACATACATACATACATACATACACACACGCATACATACTTTCATATATATATGTATATATATATATATGTGTGTGTGTATGTGTATGTGTATATATATATATATTTGGTAGCATATTCCACACACATATATATATATACACACACTTATTTATTTTTATCTATTTAGTTACTTATTTATTTATTTATACACCCATATATGTGTATATATGTACACACACAGTTGCCGAAGTTTCAGCTCCCGAAATCCCCAAGTCCCGCAATTCCCTGAGCTGCTGATATTATATTGTATCGCATTACATTATAGTGTGTTATGTTGCGCTATATCATAAATAGGATTTAGGGTGAGGGTTTAGGGTGTTATGTTGCACGATGTTGGAATAGGATAGTGTTGTATTAAATTATATGTCGTCCGGCGAACCCTATGAGTCTGGGAGAGCCTACATGCAGGTCGGGGCTAAAGGCTTGGAGTTAACGATAAGAGGGGTCTAGTGCTTCGGTTTTGGAGTTTAGGGTTTAGGGTTTTGAATTGAATCCTGTTGGCCTGTAAGGTTTACGTCAAGGGTTGCCAGCGAGGAGACTTCATCCACTCAGCTATCGAGAAGTGGTATGGAAGCAAGAGGGCCTTCACCCAGTTCGTGCGTCAAGATCTGAGGCAACGAATGTTTGGTGTTGGGTTACAAGATCAGATCTACTGCGGAAACCACTTACACCCCGAACCCGCGCACAGTATTGCTCCAGACACTGCGAAGTTCCCTTCAAAAAACAAGCCCAACTACGACTGCTGAGTAGCAATAATGATATGCAAAACATGACTATATAACGAGTGTTTACTGGTTTTCTACGCCCTACAGCCTCTACCCTCCACATACCATGCGAAGGAAGCACCTCCGCCCCATATCCTGGACCCCATAAACCCTGCACGCACCAAGAAGCCAAACAGAAGAGGCAGCTCCCAGTGACCCCTAAACCGACATTTCGGGAGGAAGGATGTGGAAAAAATCCTGGCTGCTAAACGTCTGCCGAGACGCTATTTGCTACTTCTGCTCCTCACCTGAGCTCACATAGAGAAGAAAAAAGTTTAGGGCCTAGGGCCAAGGGTTCAAGGTTTGAAGGTTTAGGATTTAGGGTGTGTGGCTCCAGGGTGCTGTGTAGTATAAGGGCTCCTGAAAGAGACTCCAAGGGTTCTCTATAGAAGCAGTTTCCATCTGTTCTAGAGTATGATTAGAAATCTTGCGTTCATTTTGGGTGCTTACTGCTACTGAAGAACCTCATAACGCATTAGATCAAAAAAGAGTAACTCCGCGACTGCAAGATCCGCGGGAATCTAGAAGCTGAATGAAACCCTAAGCCCTAAAGGTCTGTCCCTGGGGGTTTCCCCGCAACAACTTTGTGTCCAGGACTTTGGAGGTTGGATTTCGGACCTGAATTTGGATCTTGGGCGAAGCTGGGTAAGGGGGCTGATGACGACATGGTGATCGCGACATGACGACGGCGACGTGATGATGGCGACATGATGATCAAGACATTGCGATTGCGACATGCTGATGATGCTGCTGATGATGATGGCGATGTTCATGATGATGATGATGATGATGTTGTTGTTGTCGACGATGATGGTTAAACCCGTCCTAAGCTTTAATAAACTCTAAACCAGGAATTCGCCACCCTCAACCCTAAACCCTAAACCCAGACTCATATTACGGGCTTTGCAGCATGCAGTATACAGGGTTTGAGTAACATATGGGGCTTCAATAATGACCTATACTATTTTAAACTATAGTATAATATACCCCTAAATCCTATGCTAATCATTAAGGCTCCTACATTAGGTTCATGAAGTGCATCGATAGACGGCTTTGTGGGAGTTTGTGGTGGTGTTGGAACACCAATCACCCTCATATGAACCTCAACTAGTTGGTACGTGGTTCTAAAGAGTTGTTGAAGAAGGCGGTAGTTTGGAGGCATTCCGAAAAAACAGGGCTTTGATGAGTTAGAAAGCAAGCTCGGCATACTCGGCATACCTTCTGGTTTAGGGCAGGGGTTTGCTGGCCGGCTCCTGTCGCATTTCGAGGATGTCTTCTACGGCTCGAAATCATCTCATCAAGCAAACCACCAGAACACCATGTTCTCCCTCTCTATGCACACATATCTCATCAAGCAAGCTACCGCAGCAACCATTTTACGTGGGGATCTCTCTCCTCTCTCGGCCCCGAAGTCTTAAAACTCAAAGCCCTAAGGCCCAAAACCTTGGCCCCAAGCCTCCAAGCCTCCCAAGGCTGTAGGGGTTTAGGGGTGTAGGGGTTTAGGATTTAGGGGTTTATGGGCGGCTGTGCAGAAACCTCAACTCCTGTAGAAGTTCCTTGTTGACCTTCTCCCTAAACCCTAAACGGCCCTAAACCCTAAACCCTAAATACCCAAGCCTATAAACCCTAAACGGCCCTAAACCCTAAGGCTAAACCCTAAACCCTAAATACCCAAGCCCCCCAAATCCTTAAACTCTATATAATCGGCCCTAAACCCGAAACCCTAAATACCCAAGCCTAAACCCTAAACGGCCCTAAACCCTAAGGCTAAACCCTAAACCCTAAACACCCAAGCCTCCCAAATCCCTAAACCCTAAACGGCCTTAAACCCTAAACCCTAAATACCCAAGCCTAAACCCTAAACGGCCCCAAACCCTAAGGCTGAATACCCAAGCCCCCAAAATCCCTGGAAGCCCAGACAGCGGCGGACTTGGGGTTGGGTTTCGTGTTCCTTGTATATGGATAGTTTAGGGGTTTGGGGGTTTGGGTTTAGGATTTAGGATTTAGGGTTTAGGGTTTAGGGTAGTTCTCTATCAAGGGACCCGAATTGAGCGAACTACCCATATAATAGCATGAGGGTTTCGGGTTCAAAAGGTTTGGGAGTTTAGGGCTTTTGGGGTGTAGGGTTTAGTGCATTCCTTACTTAGAAGCTTTCAAGGTACCCAAGGCAGAAACTGTTCGCTCACCAAATGAGGCTCCTCCCCATCCTCAGCTGTTCCATGGAATTCTTCCTGGCAAACTGGAAACCCGGCTCACGTCTGGTCTTCGTGGTCGAGTCGAGTAGGTAACCTTAAACCTTCGTGGGCTAGGCTCGTGCCAAAAGGTTCCTTTTTGACAAGTAATATAGGGGCCTTCATGATTACCTATGCTCTTTTTGGGGGTTCCTTGTAACTATAGTATAGTATACCCCGAAACCCGATTTTGAAGGCCCCTAAATTCAGCGTGAGGGTCTGGGCTTTAGGAGGGCTCAAAGAGTTCCTCTTAAGGGCTGTTCACATCAGGACTTGATTCTTCCAACTTAAACTTTCAGTATGTGTTTGTGCATGTATCCCTAGGGGTCCGGGGACTCGAATAATGCGACTTCTATGGAGTCCTTCGCTCAAGCGTCCTCGGTCTGAGGCCCCCGCTAACAAGGGTTTGGTTGTTATTATAATATATATGTCATATAGCTATATATATATATACAATACTCTATATATATACACTATATATATACTATATATAGATATACATATAATATATGTATATATAATAAGAGTCCTAAGAGAGGGGAGGGGATTGTTAAAGAGGCTTCCCAGATGGCTCTCATTTTCTTGCTGCTGCGATCATCGCTTTCGCTTCTGCCCTTTGCGAGCACCATCGGACAGCAACCTGATCAGGGGTAACGGGAAAGGAGTATCGATACAAATTATTCGGTGGGAATGGCTTTCGAAAAAAGCAAAAAGTTTGGCATAAAGGCCTCGTGTACCATCGCAGCAGCACCGACCGCTCCACAGTAAGCTGGTGTGCTGTTCTTGCCAGTCGCTTTGCGAGTTGAATAGCAGCTTCTCCTCGAAAATTATGAAACTTTCGGCAGTTGGTTCTGTCTCGTACAGCATCCAGTAGCAAGTGATGATAAACGTGATGCTTGGGTCGTAGCTGCCAGGCAAGGCGACGTTCAGCAATTGCCAGCTTTGCAAGTCGAGCATACCCAGCCAGATGTCGAAGCCCACAGTCCCGAAGCCCGATGGCTTCGGCCTCTGACAAAAACCTGCCCGAAGTCTCTACCTTCCCATACCAGTCGTGAAGGTAATACATAGTCGCTGCAGCAAGTTCCAACCTTTCGGTTTTCAGCAAATCTGCAGCAACACGGCACTCGAAAGCCAGCCAGCTGGTAACAACACGGCCGTTGTGAGCCTTTGTCTGGAAGTAACAAAACTCCTCGCCCTTGGTCACCAGCATGTAGGGCTTGAATGCCGATTGAGAAGTTTGCACACCATGGTTTTTGCAAAAGCTTTGAAACTTCAACAAGGCATCATTGAATCGAGCTGACTCGTTCTGCCCAGCGAAGTAGCCATGCTGTACCAGCTCGTGCATAGCTCCCCCGTTCGCATGCAGCCCGATGCCCAAGTGGACAGTATGCATGCTACACCACTTGATCATCTTGTAATCAAAACCCAGGCAATATAACAGTGCATTGCAAGGCCGTGAAGCAGGTAGCTGTTCAGCAATAAATTGCTGGTGACTCCGCTCCGTTCCCAGCCAAGCCGGCGAAGCTTTGAAGTCCACGAAGCTACACCGAGGATCACTCTTTGAAGCGGAGCAAACATGGCATACAGAATCAGCAAGCCAACTCGATGAGAAACCAAAGCATTGAAAGTGCCACTTCCAATCGCCACGTACTTCCCAGAGCCTGCAGCGAAAGCCCAAATCGCCCGGAATTGCTGATGGACTGTGCCACGGATCGCCGTTGACAGCACGGCTTGGTGTCTTGCCTATATAGCAGCAGTTCAGGGACCAACATAAAAAATCCCACACAGGAGCCAAACACTCCATACTCTCCATTCTGTCTGTTCGCAAAGCAAAGACGGGGAAGCGAGTGCCCCAAACAGATACCTTCCTGTCATCGTACAAAGGGAAGCCTGGTTTGTTGCTGGAGTTTATAATAGAACTTATAAATACATTGAGGGTTTAGTGTTCAGGATTTAGGGCTTATGGAGGAACACCCAAAGGCATCAAAACAACTTTGAGCCCCTAAACCCCAAGAGTACCAAGGCACTAATGTAGATAACAAGAATCTTCTGCTTCGTCTGCGTGTACTCGGCTTCGTCGCCGTAAATACACAGTGGATGCACAGTGTAGCCGTCCTTGAAGTTCTTGCACTTATCAACACCGGCACTACCGACAGCTGCATGGTGCTGCCAGAACTTTTTTGCATCTTCGTCGTGCAAAAGCAGCTTCCCAGCTCGTAGCAACCAGGAAACCAGCTCGTGAGGGGCAATGATTGGCACGGGGCTAGGAGCAATGTTGCCATCTTTCCCCTTCAAGGGAATCTTTATCTGGTGCAGATGCGGTGCCTTCAGGGGTAAGGTGGGCTTGGAATATATTGATATTAATGGGTGTAGGGTTTAGGGCTTAGGCTTAGGGTTTAGGGTTTAGGTTTAGGGCTTAAGGTTAAGGTGGGCTTGGTATTAATGGGTTTGGGGTTTAGGGTTTAGGTTTTAGGTTTAGGGCTTAAGGTTAAGGTTTTTTTGGAAGATTGATATTAATGGGTTTAGGGTTTAGGTTTAGGGCTTAAGGTTTAAAGTTTAGGGTTTAGGGTGTGCGGCCTTGCAATCCAAGATCTTTTCAGAAGACCGTAAAATATCTCTTTGAATATTCGATTGGTGTTTGCCACTGGCACCAGCTCTAGCCAGCTGTCGAACTTCAGTGGAGCTCCGGGAGCCCAGATCCTCAGAACCGATTCGGGCTTCAAGTCGGGCTGGGTTCTTGGGCCTAGTGATAGTGATTTTTTGGTTTGCTGGGATAAGGGTTTAAGGTTTAAGGATAAAGGTTTAGGATTTAGGGCTTTAGGGCTTTAGGGCTTTTGGGGTTTGGGGTTTTAGGGTTTCACAATTGCAACTTCAACCCTACACCCCGAGACTGTTAGTTCTGGCTTTGGCGCGTGGACACGGTAGGTCCTGGGGGTCTGAAACCTGATCAACTACTCGTCGGGTTTGCTTTCGGTTTTGCAGTTGGGGCACATCCACCACGGCTTGAGCCACTTCTTGAGCAGCCGAGGACGTCCATTCCTCGGCCGGCGGTTGCTCTGGGATGGCATGTCTCTAGTCTGGGTAATTATGTTTATGGGGTTTACTGTTCAAGTTTCAGAGCTTAGGGCTTTGGGTCGAAGGTTCAGGGCTTGGCTTCGCCGAATTGAATAATTGCTTCTTTCAAGGGTTCGGCCAATGGCATGAAGTATCTCTCGGGCCCCAATAATGCAAAGCCAAGCTGCAGCAGCTGCCACTCCAGCAATCAATCTTTGTGCCAGCGAGCTGCCCACACCAGAGTCTGCGTGAGGGAACAGAGTAAGGCGTGAAATAGGTGATTACTCAAGTCTCGGTGGTGTTGCTTGATTCCCGATAGCTACATCACAATATTCGCCTTTTTCAGCCTGCAGGCCCTTGTGCACCGTGGTCCCCAAAACTTCAACATCCTGATCGGACTAGGATCAGTCGAGGATTGTTGGCGTTGAGACTGCACTGCAACAGCGACTGTGAAGAGCAGCAGAGCATTCTTGAAAATATAAAGGGCCCCCAACAAATTAAGCTTAAGCCCTGAACCCTATAAGCATATAGGCTGCCCATCACCTAAACGATGCAGTGATTATGTCTCTGCCACATCTAGGCTTCGATCTGCACTGCGACAGAGTGCCGACTCGTCGAAGCCACCCGGCCAAAAACTCCTAAGGAGTCTTACAGAAATCATCACGGTTTCGCGGCCTGCTTGGCCCTAGAAGCTTTGGCCTTTGGCTCTTTCTTGGTCTTGGGCTTGTTCATGCTCATAGCTCGTTTGAGGGGAGCAACTTTGTCATCGTAGCATTTGAAAGCAAGAGTGCATCGATCATTCAGCTCCCCAAGGCTCTTTTCATCGGCCTTTCCTAGGTTTTGCTGAAGATCACTCAAAGCAGACTTCAGCTGCTTAATCGGCTCATCCATGTCCTGCACCATAGCCTGGGCGTAGGTTGCTGTCCTGGGATGGGTTCGTCGTCGCCCTATGGCTTTTTTTTGAGTAGGATTCTGAGGTTCAGGGTTTCGCTTTTAGGGTTCAGGTGGGAGGTCCGGAAATTGCCAGATAGATAAAGCTTCGGGCTGTTGGGCACTTTAGCAGGTTTTCGGGGCTGAGAATTTCGGCTTGACTAGAGTCCTTATGCTAGCGGGGTTTGGGCTTGTAGGTGCTTTGGTTCAAAACCGTATCTAGCCTAAACCCTACAGCCTATAGCTTCAAACCCTAAATCATAACCCAAAAAACAAACCCATTAAATATCAAAAATATTCGGGCATAGCGGGGGCGGCTGGGTCAACATCCTTAAAGCTTGCAGTTGGGAACGGACAGCTGCCTGGACATATAAATAATATAATAATAGTATTCAGGTTTATATATATATATAAACCCTAAACCCTAGAGCCTAAACCCTAAACCCTAAAACCCAAGCCCCCCAAACCCCCAAACCCCTAAACCCCTAAACCCTAATACCGTGCTACACACACACACACATACACATGTATATGGCGAAGTGCACATTGTTCGCGATCAGCTGCTGCAGAAGCGTGTCGGCATCAACCACCTTCAAGACACCCTTTTGCACGTGGTCACGGGCCTGGTTCGTGGTAGATTTCGCTTTCGGTTTCGGCTTCGGCTTGTTCTCCCCGGATGGGTTGGCATTGGTCTCGCCCGGGTCACCGTTACCGCCCGATAGCATGGCAGCCCTTGGATTGAATTCGAGGAAATGCATCGAAGCATGCCATTAAAACCCGAGCCAAAGTATGATATACATTGGCAAGAGACCCAACATGAGCAGCGGCTTCACCCTGGAGAGTGACACCACTCTCCCAAATTCGCTCCTCCTCGGAATCTTCCTCGTCCACTTCTTCGCGACCATCGAAAACTCGAAACATCTGCTGATCCTGGCAGATTGGTGCTTCGAAACTTTTGAGTTTTGCATGGCATAGTATGCATGAAACCCAGCCCCCCTATCCTCGAGCTTCGGCGTATCAGGGTGTAGCATCCAATGCCGGCCCGTGCAGTTCGGATCCAACTCCATTTTATGGAGTTTGATGGCGGA
>CAJNJA010006323.1:0-17017 GCA_905231915.1 Symbiodinium necroappetens
TCCTTATTATAAAGGACTCCAAAATAGGGTACCCCTAATTTTCGGAAACTCCCATAAATGACGATGATAACAACGATGATGATGGCTTTTTTGTAAGGTCCAGGTTTCGGGCGAGTAACTCTGAGTAGCGGCAGTGACGCAACTTGTTCAAAGACGATGAAGAGAATGGGAATGAGACGACTAGCAGCAGCAGAAGGAGAGCACAAAATTCACGATTATAGCCACGATCCCCATGCATCACGGAACCGGAAAGACTTGAAACACTTAAACACCCAGCCCGGATCTTTATGGACACGTCTTTACAGTTCTTAGCGGCAGATTGCCACTGCTCGGAGCTTGGCACGGGCGCCTAGCCTTTCGACATGAATCCTGAACAAACTTCTGCATTCGGCATCCAGATCTATTGAAGCTACGGTTCAGGGTTTACACTCACGCAAGTCGGACACTGCCAGACGAGGATCATCGAAGCGCAGGCTCACTGCGAGGGCTACGCTACAAGCTCGGGATCAGCTTAGGGTTTACGATTTAGGGTCGTTTCAGCTCGCTATCACAACAAATACAACACAACTCAAACGATCCAAGTGCCTCATGATTGAGTATCCAGGTCATCTAGGTTTATGTTCGTACTAGCCGTACGGATGATTTTGCCCGCAGGCCGATGACTCGTGCATGTTTTGCACTTGGAGCCTTAAAGAAGACTACATCCCAAACCCTACACACAAGATCTAGCTACCCCCCTCGCCCCCTTCACCCCCCGCCGCCAAAGGAAGAATGCCACTGCAGGCCTCACAGAGCGCGACCAACTCGAAGGCATGTGCCTGTCCGACTAATGCCAACTCGTCCTCCACAAGCTGTTGCGGCTTTAAGGCCTTTCTAAGGTTCTATAATGTGACTGTAGCGTCACTATAAGGGTGCTTGCTTTTGGTACTGTCAAACGGCCAGAGTGCATTGCTGGGGGTTGAGGTGCTATGGCGTTCGTTGAGGGGTGTAGGGCAACGGTTTGGGTTGCCTGAAGCGCATGGGTAATATAGGGGCCTGAAAAGTTACCTATACTATTTTGGTGGTTCCATATAATAAGTATACCATATATACACCAAAACCCTATTCTAACTATTAAAGCCCCTGTATTATTAGTCTTATGCAGATTACAAGCAGACCGTAAAATTCGTTAATAGCAGGGAAAACACCTTACAACGATTGCAAACCCTGCGTGTTCCTGCCCCCCAAAACCTCACACGCGCAGACACCCTCGTCCTATTCATCACTGTGGGGCTTGTTCCTAGTTCCAACACTGCCAAAACGAGTCCTCATTAGAGCAAATCCCTTATGTAAATTTCGAAAGTTGAGACATGATTAATTTACAGGGGCAGGCCTAACTGCCAGAACACTAGACGCAAGTGATGAACTCTGGCACAGCTCAACCAACCCTGAAATCTTCTGTCGAAGCTTACTCTCAGTCAAGCTCTTCCAACCTCGACTGATATTGTGAAGGCCTTCGGGGGCCTTTAGAAAACCAACCTTGCCAGCTACAGTAGGACTCTCCAAGCTCCAGTTTTGTAAACCTTTAATTCAGAATCGAGCTTCTGAGTTTACAATAACTCCGCCTAATGCCTCAAGTCCCATGAAGCGAATCCCAAGAGCCCCGAATCCTTGACTCAGGTATCCAACTATCCCGAAGCCCAACACGACGCCACGTTTTGCGTTTGCTATTGTTACAATCAAGGCTGAAACACTTGTAGGCCCTTCTCTAGGCGCCCTTTCAGTAGTGGCAGCACAAGGACGGCACCATTCATTGCCGCCGGTTTCTGCTGCTACTGCTGCTATTGCTACCACTGCGAGAATTGCTATCTTTTCGGTGTCTACGGTTGCTGTTTATCTAGGAGTTAGGATTAGGGGGACCCTTGGGGACATAGACCCTCTCAGCAAGGTCGCTTTTAAAAATTTAAGAGAGCCATACAGTAAGTAGGGTTAAGAAGGGTCCGCGTTCAAGGGGTCTCTCTAATACTACCTAGGATTATCAACTGCTGAACGAAACTGCTCTTGTGTTGGTACTCTGCAGGATCACAGGTGGTCCTCCAAGCTCAGGTCGTTCTCATAGGGCATACCATAGCAATGTCCTGGGTTGCATGTACCGGGCTGCTGCGATATCAACTATCCCTAACAATGCGAAGAGTACTTCCTACTGTCATACTACCATACTATTACGACTAAAGCTCAGGACTGCTACCGCTGCTGCCACTACTATGCTGGCCCCAGAACTTCCACCGATCCTCAATTAGCCGTGGCAGGGTGGGGTATAAGCTGCTAAGGGGGTCGTTTCTTCGGTGTTCCGCTAGGGACGCGGATCTTAGTGTCGTGGGCCGGTTGGGCGATGCCGGTGCCTTGGGCATACTTGAGAAGGGTCCTAGTCTACTTTAAAATAAGAAGGCACGATGTTGGCCCACCTAAGGGGGCATTGATCAGTAGTCTGGAGCTACTTCGGAAGTCATCAAAAAAGATCCTGACTTTAGGCTTGAGAGGGATCCTGGCAGTTTGGACCTACTGGTAGCTGATCAGGATCCTACTGGTCTGGATCTTTCCGATAGGGCCTCCAGTAGGTTCGGCTTCATCTGCCACCACTATCGTCACCATGACGACAACACCTGCCCTAAACCCTAAACCCCAAACCTTCGGGTAGTTCTGGCCCAGGCTTCAGTTCGACAGCTGGAGAAGAATGCAAGGGTATGCCCAGCCCCTAGACTACCTAGGCCTGGAATCCAAAGCTCGGCATCAGTGGGGTTGCAGCTTGACCTAAACCCTTCCAAACCCCAAACCCTAGACCCTAAACCCGAAACCCCTAAACCCCAAACCCTAAACCCTAAACCCTGAACCCCTAAACCCGAAACCCCAAACCCTAAACCCTTGCAAAGTGAGGAGGGGTGCAGGCTTAGGCCTGGGTCGAACAGCACCCTTACGCACGGAACGGGTCTCAGGGTTTCAGAAGCTCGTGGCACTAATAAGTTACCTTTACATCCAGAAGTAAACACTCGGCCCTATATTGGGGCCCTACAGGGCAAAAAAAAGGAGTTATGGTCGGCCAAGGTAAGCGCCAAAAAAATAGCAGGAAAATAGTTTGAGAACCCATAAACACGAGACCCCTGGTTTAAATAAGCATTCCTCGTTTAGGGCTTAGGGAGCCAAAAGCTCAGCGTCTCAGCAGCGCTCGCACGACGGCTTCCTGAAGAGGTGTTGGGTTTGCAGTCTTAGGCTTTGTTAGTCTTTGATATGTATGACAGAGCTGTGGCATGCCGGCTGCATACCTTTAGGGTTTAGGGTTTTTATTGCGGTCTTTCCTCTTGCGTACCACTTATATCCGGATACATTTTTCAAGACAAGAAAAAGCCCTTGGGGAGTCTGATCCTCTGGAAAGCCCGAAACAAGAGCCCGTGTTCTCCAACTTAACCTATCGAAACCCAAACCTCGCGACTCCACGCGGAGGTGAGTCCAAGCGACATTGCAGGGCAGGCTGACGGTGCCGCCAACAACGCCCTCCTGTAGAACTATTGACGTTGGAGAATCTCCGGTACGGTTGATGATGAAAATCCTGCGTTACCCATAATAAGGAACATACCATAGCTCCCATAGTTTAGGGTCCTCAAGTCAAGGTAATGCAGGATTTATACCATCAACAGTTTTATGAAGTTCCAGGGATTATATGGTTAGCACCAAAAGCCCCGAATGGCGGATGCCAACGGCTGTCATGTTGTCTACTGTCTCCAGGGTTAAGCTTGAGGGTTGGGCTTTAAGGGCTTGGGGGCTAATGTACCACTAGCGGCTTAGGGCTTCGCACTTCCGGAAGTGAAGTTTCAAACATCATAAAGAATCATGTATGTCAGACACGTTCAATACTTCCTTGTACCCATACTTACTAGGGGTGCAGGGAGAGGTCTTGGAATTACTGCACGCCATCGCCCCGACCCCCTTCAACTGCTGCTCCGATCCACAATCGCCAAATCTTTGCATGTGTCGGCCTGCATGCACGGAAACGTACCCCTCATTATCAACCCCCAGTCCCTGGAAAGTTTGAAACTTGGGTGTTGGGGTTTTGAACTCTGTAACTAACCATAAAAGATACTGGGTTGTTCATTTCCAGTATCCACATAATAACTAAACTCACAATTTAACACTTACGCTCGCCAAATCCCTAATCCAAACCATGCTTCACTGGAACACCCTCTCCTTCATCGGAGAGAGGAGCATGCAGTGAAACACTGGAGAAGCAATCGCCAATACCTTTGCGGATGTTTTGACTTCACGTATAACGGTTCTGTCCTCATAACACTGTAAGGTTCTGACTGCGCAGGGGCGGAAACTTTAGCTGTACAAGATTTCTGGCTTTGTTTCTTTTAGCCTTGGCTCGTGCATGCAAGTAACAGGGCGATGAACAACAAAGGAGTCGAACAGATGCATGTGTCCTGCAAACACCGCACCATTGCACCTAATCAGTTCTACGAATTGGAGTCCTTCGGTGGGTCCCCTAACGACCAAGTCACCGGTCAGGGACCCTCCTTCCGAGAACTCATACCGAATTAGGGTGTACCCAAGGTGCTGATCGATGAGCCTTCACCTCAGCCCCGTCGGAGCACTGGATGATCATGTCAGTAAAGTCCTGTGCAGCTGCGGTCTCAAGCCAAGAATGTTCGAAGTCCTGAGAGCTGCGAAAAAACCTGTAATTCTCAACCCAAATCCGAAGGTGGTAGAGATGCCGTTGGAGCCCGGATCACCATGTACACCTTAGCGGGCGATACACATCCTATATTGAGCAATGCCATCATGCACGAATGCCTGTCGCTAAGGGTCCAATACCCACGTAGTAGGGTTTTACACCTCAAAGTCCATATTCCCCGTACATGGACACTTAGTTTGTGGATCTATGGTTTAGGCTTATTAGGATTTGGGGTGAGGGTTCTGCGGTTTAGGGTTTGGATCACATAACGTTACATAGTACCCTAACAGCGCAAGACTTTCCCAGGTCCCCTGGCCCATATCTCAAGCACGTACCCCACTTAAAGCCTAAAGCTTAAACCCTAAAGCCTTTTTTGAACGAGGTCTCTCTGAAGTGCCTCCAGCAAGTGAATTTCATAAACCCTAAGCCCTATACCCTAAACCCTGCGAGCCTGTGTGTTCCACAGTCGCTCTACCAGTCGAATTTCCATCTCTCGCCGGCGCTTGAGAGACTTCGTGAGCACTCGGAAGCCTGCAGGGTTTTTTCCCCTCTCGCATTGCCGAGGAACTATGCCCACTTTAGGGTTTAAGGTTCCGGAATTAGGTGTTTTTGTCAGGGTTTAGTGTTTAGGGTGGACTAAGAAGAAGTTTCGGACATGTGACATGAAGAAAGCCTTTGTACTACGGGCAGGCATCCCGAAAGGACGTCCCAATGCTCACCAGCACATCCAGGCTGTGTACACTCACGAGGACTTTCGCAGAGACGCTACTCCATACTATAGTTTACTGCAGCTTGCATGAGGCTGTACGGGACCATGCATAATCAAAAGGTATTTCATCGATGCAGGAACCTGGTCATCGGCGCTGCTGTCCAAGGGCTTACGGTCGGAGTTTGGGAGGTGTTCCAAGGCACAGGAACGACCGTACATGCCAGGCCGAGGCTGCGAGCGATTCAGGATTCCTAATGTCGAAGGGCTGGGCAGAAGCAAATACTTCACCAGTTCCCTAAAGTAGCCTCGATACACCTGAGGGCTGCGCATCAGTTCGGACATCATGGAAACGCCTTGAATTCGACACGCCGTCTAAGTGAATGTGCATCAGGATGCATCCGACATGCATCTGAGTGGCTGAAGGGAGCAGGAAGGTTCGACTGACCCATAGACTTTCCATGTGGGGATGAGCTCGAGGAAGCTTCATGTCGGATCGCTTAAACAGAAGATGAATCAGTGAAGTCGAGGTTGTTGTCCTGTTGCGGCCCCTGGGAGGGAGCCACGGCTGCAACCATATCTTAGGCCCTTGGGTTAAGTTGAGGGTTGAGAAGAATCCGAAGTCCTAGCCAGAAGTTGCCGCCTCTACATCTGCCAGGCTACTTGCAGAAACAATGAGCGACGGGTAGTCATATGTACACAGGAGCAAAGAGACAATTTCCACCATGCAAAACATGTAGGAAGACAAGACGAACCAAGCTTTGAACCTGACATACAGGACAACTCTGAACAATCACTTGTTACTGCTAATTACTGACTGTCCGCACTAGGTTAGACTTAGACTCCAGCCCATGCTTTGCAGGCATCGCCTCGTATCCGCACATTTCGCCCGCCCTGTGCAGCCCGCTTGACATAAAGCCGGGCGCGGGTGGTGCGGTGTGGCAAGAGGTCCTGCAAAAAGGGCACTGTCAGGAGTTGATGGGCTGACGTTCTGGCTATTCTTCTCAATCCAATCCGAGACCGCAGAACGGTTTTTCCCACTTCTCGATTTGTGCAGAAGGGTTTAGGGTTTAGGGTCTGCCGACCTCGACTTCATTGCATGAGGGAAATGAGAACTGCAAGCCAGGAAAAGGTGGGGCTGACCGGGATCTGTTATGTTTTTTCGCCACCGTTACTCTAGGATTATGGCTATGACGGCGACAACGACGACGACGACGAGTGCTATTATATTCGCTGTGACTATTGCATTATCCTTGTTATTAATACATACATTATTCTTATAATTATTGTTCTTCTTCTTCTTACTACTACTACTACTGCTGCTGCTGCTGCTGCTGCTGCTACAGCTACAGCTACAGCTACAGCTACAGCTACAGCTGCTACAGCTACAGCTACAGCTACAGCTACAGCTACAGCTACAGCTACAGCTACAGCTACAGCTACAGCTGCTGCTGCTACTACTACTACTACTACTACTGCTACTACTGCTACTACTGCTACTACTGCTACTGCTGCTACTACTGCTACTGCTACTGCTACGACAACAACAACTACTACTACTACTAGTACTACTACTACTCCTCCTCCTCCTCCTGCTGCTGCTGCTGCTGCTACTGCTGCTGCTGCTCCTGTTGCTGTTGCTGCTGCTGCTGCTGCTGCTGCTACTACTACTACTACTACTACTACGACGACTAATACTACTACTACTACTACTACTACTACTACTAGTAACAATAATAATTATAATCATCATCATCATATAACGAATATTGATTGTGCCATTATTGCTATCATTTTATTGTTCTAACTGTTATGATGTCGTTCCAGAGCAGGTCGGGTGGAGGGCAGCTTCTATCCCGTGAATCCCCCGAGAGATTCGCCCAACGTTGTTTAGGGTTTCGGCGCTCACGCTCGGACAATCCAGGCGAGACATGTTGGTTCGAAGTCCGCTGAAAAGCGACACAGATGCGAGCTCAAGACTGCCATCACAACACTCGTTTGAGAACCTCTTTTATTTAGGGGCAGGAGTCTCTCACCTCACCGAAATCCATATAGCTTACCAGTAGCCCAGTTATGGATCTCGGCGACTACTGTGCGGGGATCACGCCCACGCGAGTTTGAGGTAAAGCATCATGAAGCCATTGTTTAGGGTTTAGGGTGTTTCTGTCAGGGCAATGCTGTGAGTGAGGGCTGGGGGGTTAGATGGGCTTAGGGATCGGGCTCAGGGTTCGGGCACTCTGAGCCCTGAGCTCTATACCCCTTATCGGCTAATCCTCGAGCTTTCCTCCTACCCCAATACACCCGACTTACTCCGAATCATCCCGAACCCGTACAGCCGTAACTTGAGCCCCATCACAGTCACATTAAATTACCGGCACCTGTAAGCTCCAACACCCATTTTTTGGACCCCGAGCCCATAACCTGAGAGCTGAAACCTGAAATGCATGAGAGCTGAAACCCCAAACCCTGAATCCCTATCCCTAAACCCTAAGCCCTAAAACCCTAAACCCTAAGCCCCAAACCCTAAACCCTAAACCCTAAGCCCTAAACCCTAAACCCCTAATCCCTAGACCCCAAAAGGGTAGCTCACGGCCGCCTTCCCCGGCAGCGGGATGGGCTCCTTGAAGCTTCATTTGTCTCTGTCTCTCCCTGCGTCTCTCTGCGCCGTGTGTTTGTTTGAATGGTAGGGTTTAGCGTTTAGGGTTTACAAGCATCATATACTTCCTTCTGTAGAAGCTGTGTTCAGAAATGACAAGTGTCACTGTTGATAAGTCCAAATTAAAGGTCATGGACATGGTGCTAGCAACTGCCATGACGAATGTATACACTACACTGTTGCCGAAATCCCAAGGCCTCAGATCTAAACCCGATAAAAGCCCCACTCCCACCAAGCCCACAAACCCTCAACTTTGACGTTCCCACGCCCGAGCATCTGAACCCTCGACCCCCAAGACCCCCTCTACGAATCACGGACTATGGCTTAGAAATTGTAGGGGTTTAGGGTTACCCTTGTACAGACAGCATCAAAAATCCCTCATGCAACGCATGAGAAGAACAATAATATAGGGGCCCCAATAATTAGAATAGGGTTTGGGGTACATTATACTATAATTACAATAAAGAACCCCCAAAACCCTATTCTAATAAATAAGGCCCCTACATTAATCACAGCCGAGGTGCTCCGGGAAATCCAAGGGACCAGAACTGGTAGTGCTCCTCAGCAGACGTTCGCTCGCTCGCAGGGCCGATCGCTTCGGGGTGTAGAGTTTAGGGTGTAGGGTTCTTGTAAGGGCTCCTTTAAAGGGTTCCGTAAGGATGTCAAAACCCTAACCCTAAACCCGAAGGCCTACATAAACCCTAGGATAGTCCTTAAAGCTCCTTATAGAGTTTTTGGGTGTGGGGACTCAGAGGACCGATGGGCCCTGGGAGGTCCCACTCTCAAAGCTCGAGACGACACCCCTCAATCTATCCTGGACCCTATAGGTCACCTCTCTTTTTGAAGGACCTAGATAAGGAAAGAAAAATGAGGAACCGGAAAAAGATAGGTTCTTCAGGGTCCCGGTAGATCTAAACCCGAAACGGAATCTGCACGGGCTAAGTTGGTCACAGGTGGAGGTCAAGCTCAAGGCTTTGGGATTTTGGGGCCCTAAACCCTGAACCATTTTGGGGTTATCCGGTGGAGACCGGCCCAGATGCGAAGATCGGCGTGTCCGCGAAAGGGTCGTTGTCCTGGCTACAAAGCAGGGTGTACGGTCCGGATTTTCGAGCCCGCAAGCCTAACGCTAACCCGACTGTTGCTTCACTAAGCGGGGGTTTCAATCATGCTCCAAGCTCCGAGGACGCGAACTCGGGCCCAGAGTGCCGGATCGGAGGTTCGCGCGGATTAATTTAAGTGACGCAAACTTGAAACCCCAAACCCGTTTTGCAGCGTGCTTGTCTCAGCGGCCGGGCGGTCCCTCTGCCCAGAACGTGTGCCCAGGATTGCCAAGAATAGAACCCTCGAGCCCGAAAGCTTCGATACTGATCAAGGACTCATACACGGTGCATCAGTTCGGCCGGATATGTCCTGTGTTCCAACCTCCTGCCCGACAGAACGGAAAGCTCCCTTGAGCATCGAAGTGCCCTGTGAATTCAGACTGACACGGTTTTGTAGCTGTGTAGGAACCATGCTCGACTCGAGGCGCTGGTATGGGTCTAGGGTTTTGGGTCTAGGACCTATAGGATGTAGAGTTTAGGGTTCAGGGTTCAGGGTTCAGATGTGTTCCTCGGACGAACCGTCTCAAGTCTCTCCATGCCGGCGTCTGTCTATCTGCACAAACAAGCATGTACAAACGGTAAAGGGTTAGGATTTAGGGCATACGTACATACATACATACATGCATACATACATACATACATACATACATACATGCACCCGCTGCATCCATCCATCAGTCCATCCATGCAGTACATGTGCGCGTGCGTGCGTGAGTGCGTGTGTGCGTGCGCCTGTCTCTGTGTGTGTGAGAGAGAGAGAGGCTTGTTTCGTTTTGTTGTTTGATCTGCCATACCACATCTTCACACATGCAGCTGCACACATCCTGGAGCAGTTGCAGCGACGAGGATGATGCCCTGGGAGAACCCTCAAACAGCTGTCCTCTGCGATGAAGAGCTGAACATGCTCCGGGGTGAAACCTCAGAAGCCAGTCGAACATGGAAGCCTTAACAATTTCAACAGCGCTGGGGGGGCGGAGGGCGGAGGGCGGAGGTACTTATTTCGCAGCATACAGGCCGGTGATACAATGAATTCTGTATGCACGGCATGTCTCGCACATGTAATTTGCCTAGTAGTTGCAATATCCGCCCCCACCCCCATTCAGGGCACACAAGAAAATGGAAGAAATGTATGTCCAAAAATCGTATACACGAAAGATAACAAGCAGGGAATCAAATCACGAATGCTATGAACAGAAATCGGGGATGAAGCAACAAGCAAAAACCCGTAAACCCTAATGCCTCAGCCCCTTCCATCATAAGCCCTGCAAGCCCTTACACCGCAAAACGCATGTAGGGCAAACCGAGAATGCATATATGCATAGATCTGCAGTCAAAGCTCTATCAACACATTGATGTCCAGTCCTCGGCCATGTTTTGGGGTCTGGCTCTGCGGGTCTAGGGGTTTAGTTGTTGGTCTAGAGGTCCCTAAGCAGTTCCTTTTTGGGATTTCCTTATGGGATTCTAAATATGAACCACAAAGAGGAACTACTTAAGGGCCTATGGGTAGAGGTCCCTTTGTCTAAAGGAGGGACCGTAGGCCTACCTTACGGCTATCGCAACTAGCATGGTCTGACTATAGGTGCTTCGGGGTACGGCGGGTCAAGGAGGTTGGGCGTCTGGAGTCTGGGGTTTAGAGGTATGGGCATGTGGATCAAGGCTTGGAGCCTTGGGGGTTTCGTGGCATAGGATTTGAGGAGGGCGGCGTTCGAAGGGAGCACCGGCGGGTTTGGGTGAGTCCCGATAAGATTTTGATGTTATCAGAGTCTTGGAAAGTTTATCTAATGTGTCGAGATTATGGAAATCGGAAGTCAAGGTTATCTTGTTCAGGTGCCCCGTACTCTACCAAATCCTATGAGGAAAAATGCCAGTTCTGGCATGTATATCTACGCAACCTACGGCGAGCTAATAGCCAGAATCTAAGCCAATGACAAACGACGCACAACAACATGGGCGTCATGCTTTCGAGTCAATACCTTGGGAGCCTCTACTTGCACCCTCGCTTTTCTACACCGGGCTCACAATGGCTTTAGGTTTTAGGGTGTAGGGCCGGGTGCAGGGCTGAATGGTTCAGGGTGCAGGCTCGAGATTTGAAAGTAGCTTGGCCCTACGCCTTCCTGGTCGAGCTTCTTCCTTCACATCCCCACGGCCTTTACTGTAGGGGCCGAAATAATTAGGATAGGGCTTTGGGATGTACTCTACTATACTTATTGCAGAAGCATACTAAATAGGTCGGAACCTATATTACATCCGCAAGCTCGTCACCCAACACCGATAAAGCCTCAGACCTATCTGTGCACTTTTTGCGCGCTGACTCTCTGCAGGTATCTCGAACACACTGCTGCGTGACCTGGACTGCAGCGAAGGATAGGGCCTGGACAAGCAAGGTCTGCAACTCATGGCCCAAGGAGTCTCAGTGCTTTCAAGTGAAAACATGTGCTGTAAAAGCAACACTATAAGCCATAGTTTCAATGGTGTGTTGAGGTATACTACTAAAGTTATCGCATGAAGCTAAGGGGCTGCAAGGGGGTACCACTATCAACTCTGAGCAGCCGGTTTCATGCATATCCAGGGCACATTGCAGTTCAGGGTTTAGCCTGAACCGCAATCCACATCTCTTCGATGCAATCCAGGTGTAGACTAAACACTGTGATATTCCTCGGCCACTGCCAGGGAGCTGCAGGCGCGTTTCGGCGCAGGTTACGTACCAAAGTCACGAGTCTTGCGCTACAACTTCCATCTGCATGTATCGCAAACACCAGTTGCAGAGCAGTTCTTACTACTACTGCTACTGTCAGTTACTGTTATGACTATTATTCGTTGTCTCACGGAAATTACCTATGCCTGTCTGTCTATCAATCTATCTATCTATCTGTCTGTCTATCTATCTCTCCATATATGTGTGTGAGAATATATATATGTATGTATGTATGTATGTATGTATGTATGTGTGTATGTATGTGTGTATGTATGTATGTATGTATGTATGTATGTATGTATGTATATATATATTTATTTATTTATTTATTCATTTATATTTATATTTATATCAGTCGTGACTTCTCTGTCTCTGTCTGCAACAGAAGCTGCTGTCCTTCACAACGCCGAGTGGCGAACAGGGAGCAGCTGGCTTGGTAATTTCGGCAAAAAACAGCGCAGGGCATTCAAAGGCTGCCGGCTGCATCTCCAATTAGAACAAAACTTGCAGCATGGAAAAACTGTTGAAAAAGTAGAAGCGATAGGACTGCAGGCACATGGAATTGGGGCATAGAGGCGGCAATGCTCACCATGAACAAAGCTTCACAGAATCTTGACATGAAGCGGGAAACAAAAGCGAGGTGAAGCACAGATGTAATACAGAAGAATCCAAAATTGGAAGAGAGGTTGGGGCATATTCGTGCTATACTAGCATAAGTATATAGGGGATACGAAAGAAAGCTAGCCTATAATTTATGCAAAGATGTCGGCCCTAACTCCACAACACAAGTCCTTGCATCGTCAGGCTCGGCTGGATGGACACGCAAGCCCCAAGTTCGTTCATTATGCTCATCGTGCAGCGACTAGGGTATAGGACTCGGGACTGAGGGTTTGGAGTGTCGTGTCGGGCTAAGGCTTTAGCACGTCGGGCGTAGGGCTTAAGGTCGCTAAGGTCTTCATCACATCTTCCGACGTGTTCACAGATTGGATTCTCGGAGGTTCTTTTAAAAGCCATTGCGGTCGAAGTGTCATCTTGGCCCATATAACTGCGTGACACTGCTGCTAATAACGTTGTTGAGTGGGGTTGTCGTTGTTGGTTTGTTTTGGTTGTTGTTGATGCTGTCGGTGGTGGTGGTACTGCTGCTGGTGGATGATAGCTTAGATAGTTCAGCTTGCTCCTTGCATTACTAGTAGCACCAAGCAAGGCCATGTGTCCAGGTGTTCTGCTACTGCGGGTACGCGTTAGTAGCCGACTTAGCAATATGCTACTGCCAATGCGGCGTAGTAGTAGGACTATCTAGCTTGCACAGGTGTTCTCAAGCAATAATCAATATGTTCAGTCTTGGTCTTATGAACGAGATCACAACAATCTTGAGCCAATCCCAATGAAAAGGAAACCTGGTGTTCGGGGCACTATACGTTAATACTACTAAGTGTTTCTGTCATGAACAGCAGGGGCTGGCCCAACCGGCGAATTGACGATTGCACTGGAGAAAGTATCACTCCCCGCACGGACGGCGGATGGCGGATGCTGCAAATTCGTGCCCCCGGTTCGTCCCACGGGATTACTGACAATCAGTGGCTTGGAGTTTCAGTTTGCAAATGTTTCGAGTTTAGAGGATGCTCTGAATCCGTACACAAATTTAGCGTGCAAGTTTCGATATCCAAGGCTTTTTCGGATCATATGTGGTCTATGAACTGATGATTCAGGCTCCCTTAACACGGTGTCTGTAGCGGAAACCATGCATGGCTAGGGCAAAACGCCGGGGGAAAACCCAATTTCCCGAGCCTCTCCTCAAGAGTACTTTCTAAACGACAGCAACCAGGATCCAAACCGCAAGCAGAAGGGTTCGTGACATCAACTCAGCAAGACAGACTACTACAGGGTCTTAGTTGGGACTGGCGTCGCTTGAATGTTATGAATGTTCAGGTGAAGGATTTAAGACTCTGCTGCTGCTGGCATTTGCGCAGTCCCCTGCAATTCGTCCCCTGTTGTTGAATTGTAGTTTCCATGTGTGGGTTTAGACTGTTGTCTCCGACTCATTTGTCCGAGGTGCTACACCTGTGGCTCAGCAGCTGAACACACGTCGGTCGCACGGGCAGGGCATGTTAGAAGGTTTCAGGAATAAAGATTCGCGTTTTGAGGAACATTGTCGGAAGTCGAAAGACAAATATTCGGAACACTGTTTCTCCCTGTCCTGCTCAACATAAGCCGGTGAAGCAGGGCTGCACCATCCGCCACGGAGCAGCCAAGCTGCGGTTTGAAACTGTGTCAGGCCCGTCGGCAGCAGCTTCAGCTTATGCGACCCAAGTGAGCTTCTGCAAGGATTCACTGGAAGCAAGACAGGAAAATCTTATCTGCCGCTCACATACCAATTGGAATCGGTCCTGTGCTGTTCACATATTGGTCGCTAGCAAGTAACCTCACTCTGGTTTGCACAAGCACCTGTCTGCGCGATACGGCTCTTACTAAAGCGATCCAGGGTAGAAGCACTTCTATAGGGGCCTTCAAAATGAGAAGAGGGTTTTGGGGTATATTATATTACACTTACAATAAGGAACCCCCAGAATGGTATTGACAATTATGTAGGCCCCTAGAATTACATGTGAGATGGAAAGCGGACTGTGCAGCAAACCATTGCATGGTCAGCTCCGCAGCTGCGATAGCAGTCATGTCACTCACACCTGAACGCCTAGGCTTTAGGGCCTTTAGGGTTTAGGGTTTAGGGTTTTGGGGTTTCGGGTTTTGGGTTTTTAGGGCTTAGGGCTTAGGATTTGTTTGCAATTTCAGGTCCCACACGTAGCTGGCATTGGCATGTAGATGCTTGAAAAGGAGCTGTTAGCTTGACCACGACAATCTTGTTCCAATCACGATTTACTTTTAAGGGGTACATGAGGCTACGGTACCCAGCCATAAGCGCCCCATCGAAGGGAACTGAGCAGGGACATAGACATTCTAACGCCTCACACCTCTCAATGAATGAATAGCTCATTGAACTATTAGATAGTAGCAAGAGGCAGCTTTCAACCTTCTGGTTTCAGGAAAATTCCGAAGGACAGGGTTTTCTCGGCTTTCTGGGTCTCACAAATCAACCTCCCAGTTCCGATTTCTTTGACCACATATATGTATGGACTCAGAAGCATTGAGCCCAATGCACCCGCCATAATGCTTGAATTCCCCCATAATCCAAACGCCTAGATCCGAAGATTCCAAATCCAGTAACCCTCTGCTGCCCTGAAACCTCAACCTAAACCAAAAACCTGCAGCCCTACACCCTCTCTCTCTCTCTCTCTCTCTCTCTCTCCCAGGCATTCGATACGTACACCCTGACCCTAAACCCTAAAACCAAAACCCTGCAGCCTTGATCTGTGAATGCTTTACCCTACAAGCCGGTTGGGAGAGTGCAAAAGTCTGATGTGCCGCATATCCATTCCGAACTGTGCGTGACAGCCTGCTCGGCGCTCATCGAGCACGAACACTGGCCTAACAGTGTTTTAACCAACTTCTAGTCTGTCTGATCTGTTTGACCCAAATGTTCGCGCAAACGATACGAAGCATACTCAAAAGGGCCACTGAAATAGACTAACACAGTAGCATGTCTGTATACCAGTAGGTGCCGTATTGCTCCACAACCGTGTAGTTCCATAGCTCGAGCTTGCATGGCAACTTAGGGACTGCCTGCCATCACATCTGCATTCCCTATCGGCTGAAGAAGCTTATAAGCCTGCAATCCCAACCAAACAGGGGGAAACGGGCTGCAAAGCTCCGGGTGGCCCAGACAGCATGCACGCCACACTAGAAGCACTTAAAGCCTAACTTTCTGTCCGGCATCCCTACACCCAGGACATCAGCGGGTTTTCATAGATAGATGCGGATGAGAACGCCGAGCAGGCCGGAAAACAAGGTTCCCAGGAAGTACACCTGGCGCAGGAAAGTTAGGGTACCATATTCTGGGGTCCTTATAATAAGGATCCTACTATTTAGGGTACTATATTAGGGTCCCCTATTTTCGGAAACCCCCCGCCTGGCGCAGGAAAATCGCCTGGGTAAGGGTCACGCCTCTGATGATGAAGCCTGTTGCACTGTCGGTGATGAACCTGAGTTCTAGGGCTTCCGGATCTGAGTCCTTTTAGGGTTTAGGGGTTTAGAGTTTAGGGGTTTAGGGTTTAGGGGTTTAGGGGTTAGGGCTGCACTCTCTGCAATGAACCTCAGCTTGCCCCGGGACCTAAAAGGTTGAAGGCTGAGGAGCTTTTTTCAGGTTGTGCTTACGGCTTTCTAGAGGGGTTTATAGGGTTTTGCAGGATCTGTAGGGTTTATATCACCAAACAACCCGCAAAGACAACAAAAACCCTGAAAACCTTAAAGCTCTAATGCTGAGCCCAGGAACTCCAGCACAGAATGGGCTCCGGATGCACCCACAAAATTAGTCAGGAATAGAGCTTTTCAGGTTCACGGTTTTGGGTTAACCCGATTGAGAGTTCCCTCGCTCTCACCGGGCTAAACAAAAAATGGACCCGGCATCATACCAGGGGCATTTGGAACCCGACATTTCCTATTCAGGTACCTTCCAACCAACTGCTCTTTGCCCCGGTACGAAGGAAAAATGCCCCATAGATCCCTTAATGGATCCCTTTAAGAAAAGAAGTCCCATGACCGGCGGCTGGCTTCACTTGGCTGCTTTTCGATGGGCTGCGTGTTCCCATCTTCCGTTCGATGAACTAGAATTGTGAGTGTGGGGCTCGTGGGGGCGCTCTATAAGGTCTTGAATTAATACACGCCTAATTTCAAAGCAAAAAATCGACACAACGACCACGACCCCAAATGCGTTGCACACTGTCCATCGTCGCGCCTGCATCCTCAAATCCGAATCTGAGGTAGGAGCTCGATTTGTGCCCTCCAGTACTAGGCCCCGAAGAACCATAACAAAAACGCTATAAGCCTCACTCATGAGGGAGGCCTCGGAACAAGGAATAGGATGCAAGTGTATGCATACACACACACACACACGTGCGTACGTACATGCATGCATACACACATACACAGACACACACACACACACGCACACACACACACACATACACATGGTCATATATGTATACATACATACATACATACATACATACATACATACATACATACATACACACATACACAT
>CAJNJA010006324.1:0-17017 GCA_905231915.1 Symbiodinium necroappetens
GATTGCAGTGGTCGGGCCTTGGTGGGGGCCCCGAGACCCCCGGCGCTCCCACCCAGGCCCGACCACCGCAATCTGCAAAAAATCTGCAATCACAAGTTCCATCCGCAACAAGTCTGCAAAAAATTGCAATCCACCCCCGAACCCCATCCAAAAAAATCTGCAAAAGTTCTGCAAAAATAATTGTTTTGCAACATAGGGTCTGTGCCAAGCACATTGTCATAATCCTATGGCCTTCCTGCTGTTGTTGAGTTTGATGTCCCGTGTTTAGACATCCTGGGTAGCTCACCGTGTAGGGATGGCCTCATCCGATACCCATGAGGAAGATCCTGCACTACTTAGGTCCGATATGTGGATCGCATATTGTCTGGTGCTTCGATCGCCGACTCCGGAATACAAAGCATCCTTTGCTTGCCGTCCATTTTCAGGCATCGTCCATGTGCCAACTTTGATTTTGTTGTGGGGATGGGACAGCTTTTCCATTTGCTGTTCACATCCCACCCCTGTCTTATAGATTTCCACCTCCCACGCTTAATCAGTGCATGCCGAGACAGTGGAAAATAAAACAGTGAATATGAGAGGTTCGCATGCATCTTTATATTCAAGAGAAATAACTGCTATGCCAAGCAAATACCACAATACTAATGCTACAAACACCACGATTGTGTGTCGCAGATGTCAGTTGATTTGCAGGCAGTCCTCAACGACAACTTCTGTTAAGTTTACCAGGCGGCCCTCGTAGAGAGAGGACAGCATGGCACCTGCGCGCTGGACTTCCCAAATCATGATCAGCTACACCCAAATCCCTGAACGTCAACGAAACGCGTAGAAGAAGCAAACCCTTACTAAGCTCGTCCTAAACCCTAAACCCTAACCCCTAAACCCCTAAACCCTAAACCTAGAACTTCCAGGATTCCAGGGCACTTAGCTGGCCGTTGTTCAAGAAGAGCTGGACCACGAGTCCGGGTTGCGCAAATGGGGGCAAGATGACTTGGAGATAGCGACCGAAGCACTGGACGGGAAAAGGCTTTGATGCCTTCCGCGAAACAACAGACTTTCAGAATAGCAATGATAATGCGGATGATAACAATAACAACAATGATCACCATCATAATAATCAGAATAATGTTTCAGTCAGAATCTGCGTGAGAATGAATATGCTCACGACATGTTCAGTCTGCTTGATCTGAGCTGCATCCACACCAGCTGGAAGCATGAATGCTTGCTGCTGCATTGTGGAAAGCAAGTTTGCCAAGGCCAGCGAATCTGTCCCGAACAAGTTCCTCAGAGCTGAACGAGTCCACGATGAGAACTCCACACACTGCGATGCCGTCCCAGGTGGGCAGCCGGCTACTCTGTCAGCACTGGCAGAAGATGCGCTTCCATGCGCGGAAACCCTAGACTCCCTAAACAAAGCCCCTCTAAAGTCCTTTTGGGGACCCTGAAAAGCGGAAGAGAAAAGCAGCAACTGTTAGAAAGCCCCTAAACCCTAAACCGTACACCGAGCTGCAGCTGCTGGCCCCAGAAGCGGCGGGGGACAAATAACTCCCGCGCTGGATCTCCGCCATCGAACTGGTAGATCTTCGATGAGAGCCTCAGAGTGGCGATATCTCATCAAAGTATCCAGGAGTATTGGGTGCACAGTACAGGTTATATATACATATATAGACACTATATTAAATATAAATATGTAAATATAAATAAATCAAACAATCAATAAAAAAAATTATACATATATATATATATATATAGGTGTATATATATATATAGGTGTGTATATATATATAGGTATATATATATACATATTATATACATATATAGGTATATATATACATATTTTATATATATTTATATTTATATTTATATTTATGTTTATATTATATATATATATATATTTATATCTATTTATTTATTTACTTATTTATATGTGCCATGTGCACACCATGCAATCACAAGACCAGCAGGCCTCTCATACTTGTATAAGTCAGGCTGTTCACTCGGGCCTGGGATGCTCAAATCACCCTGCCGAGCAGCTGGGCGAAGGAATCCTGAGCTCCCAAAGTTAGGGCCGTGAGGGTTTAGGAACTTTGGGTTTAGGGTTTAGGGTTTAGGGTTTAGGAACTTTAGGAACTTCGGGTTTAGGGTTTAGGAGCCCCGACCCTGTTGTAGGGGCCCTAATAATTAGAGCAGGGTTTTGGGGCCCAATATATTATAACTATGATAAGGAGCCCCCAAAAAAAAAAAAAATATATATATATATACACATAGTGTAGGTACTTATTTAGGAACCCCAACCCTGAACCCAAAGTAAACTGCCACCAGTCAGGTGAAGGCTGGACAAAGCCCAGAGTTCTCCCTACCCAGCACCCGAGGCTGGATGAGCACTATACGGCCACCAAAAGCAGATCAAGCTTCGTATGTCTTCAATTCCAGTCCGTCTGCGCCATCCCTGGACCAAAACTTCACTGCTGCAGCCTCGGCTTGCAAATGGGTCTCAACTTGAGGTATCGGGGTTCTTTTGGTGGTTCTGGACAGCTTCTATAATCCATATGTCAGCTTGAAGGCAATAGCCTCACAGCACCGCCCTCCTGACAGCGCCAAGGGATGGCGTCCGGGTGCAGGCACCTGACGGAACTCCTCCTCTGTGAAGCCTCAGCGTGGGATTTTAGGGATTTCAGGAATTCCAGGGCGGCTCTACCCAAACAGAAAGGAGTCGATTCACGAAGTGTGGAATGGCACGCCAGGCGGTGCCCGTGCGCCCTCTCGGCTGCCGGCTCTTTTCTGCATGCAAACAAGGGGCTGAACACGACCACGCCCTCACCTTCACACCGTTTCTACTTGGGGCCAGCTTCTTGGGAGGGAGCTCTCAGAGTGTGTCTAGCTAGTCAAGACATGCGAGACGAAATCGCACGAATCAAAAGGTGGTGTCGAGGTACCTTCCGGCGCATTCCTCAGATATCACACCAAGCACCCTGGCTGAAGGACGGTGTCTTGAAGAGCTCGGGTAGCATCGAACTCAAGGATGCATCCAAGGAGCACCACAATCGGACCACGCTCATTCTGCAATTCCACAAGGATGAGCAAGTAGATCTCCTGCGCAAAAAGGCTCGCTAAACTTGCTTCTGAGCTCAATGCGAGTGCCCAGAACATAGATTTCCTCTGCAGTGCACCCGAAGACCAAGGACCATTTCCTATAAATTGACCGAGTACTTCACGCCAGGTCAAGAGTGGACCACGATGCGATTCTCCTGTGCATCTGGGAATGCCTCCTTCAGGGTTTGCCGCAGCCGCTGAAGTTGGCCTTCAAGTGATGGGCTACGGCTACGATGCAATGTGCACCTTTCGATCAAACGGAACAGTGAACTGTTACCAGCCAAGAATTGAAGTACTCATTGCCAGGAGGCGGAGTTCGCGTGTAGAGTTGATGATCCGCACGAAGACCCGCGGGACTTTCGTTGGCACGTCTCCCAGTCCGAGGAAACGGCGAACACGACGAGTCATGTCCTCCAGTGTCAGTGGCGCCTCCAAGTTGTGGTGCCAGAAACTTCCACCCCATCTCGTCCCTCCGAAAACCACATGCTGATCCACCATCTGGTATGTGGAGTATGTCATGAAGTCTTCGAACTTCATGTCTATGCAATGGAGGACGCCCTCCAAAGAGCTGCGTGTCCAGTCAAAAGGGTACGAGTTCTTTCGAAGTCCCATAAGCTGGAGTGCATAAGATGGTGCACAGTAACAGCCAAGACCGATAAATTCGCAGCGGTTCATGAAATCGGTGGCGCGTGGTCCACACACGTTTAGACTTGCTCGGCGCTCTTCTGGTGTCATCTCCGGAATGAAGCTGTAGCCTTTTTGACTGCTGGGATCCTCAGATGGTGTACATTGCAAATTATGTTTATAGGCTTTAGGGTTGGGATTAGGGTTTAGGGTTTAGGGAGTTTAGGGTTAGCAGGGGTTATCAGGGTGGAGCGAGGCTTGTGGCGAAGATTAAGCTGCGACTGGGACGCTTCGAGGTGAGCATCCCATGGTTGGTTGGCTACCTGATGGGCCTGCGATGTGCCGGAGGCGGCCTGCGCAGCCTGTATCGCGGCACAGGCCTGGCAAAGACATCGCCGCTTTTTGCCAGGGGTCGTGCAATTCATGACTTCTGCTACGATCAAACTCATGTCGAATTTGGAAGCTGCTTCCTGCGCTTGGACGCTGCCATGGTCGACCACGGAGGCAACAGCTGCCTCTGCTGCAGCAGCGACTGCAACGACCTGCAGCACGCGCAACGCTGGCGATGCTAACATGTTGAAGGCTTGCCCCGATGTTGGCTCCAAGCCTTGCCCCGATCACATCCAACTACTTGCCAAGATGCTGCAGCTCCAGCTGCTACTGATGCTGTTGCTGCCAAGGGTGTGGTGTTGTCCTGGCTTGGAACATGAGCAACACCGCAACACCCACTACCCACCGCTTCAATGGTGCGAAAATTGCGATGTCATGCAAGGTTGTCATTGCTGAAAGGTGTTCTGGCCAAGTGGCTGTCACTCCAGCTGCTACTGAAGCGGTTGCTGCCAATGCCTCTGGAATCTCTGTAGATGCCGCCGCCATGAAAGTTTAGATTTTGATTCAGTTGCGTCTTGAGCCATCCAGCCACAAAAGCACAGGGAGTCAAAGATCACAAGAAGTAGTCCATGACACAAGACACAGCCGATGTCTCGATGCAGACGCCGGATCTTCTGAGACCGACTTCAAGACCTATCATCATCGAGCCTGTTCTTCACGAAACCACCTGGAAACCCAAGATGACGGGTTGGCACGCACTGGACACGTGATAGGTTCGGACGTAGGATGTAAGGCCTGCACTGCACAGCTCCTTCCCACAGCCTCTTCGAAGTACGGTAGCGCCTGCATGGCAAACACTGCAGTGCTGACAAGAGCTGGGTTCCTGTGGTGCGAGAACTGCCGCCTGAGACGTGACCCTGAAAAGTTTAGAGCATCATCACGGTCAGCATACCTCCAGCTGCAGGGGGCAGTTTCGAGTCAGGCTCAAGAAGTTACGCAGAAAGGTCCCGGGCTGCACGTCTGCAATGATTCCAAAGCTGAAAGCTGGCGGAACCTGGCCCATGCAGCGGAGTCACACTGCCATTCATGGCTTTTCCTTACTGCGACCGTCCTTGCTCTTGACTTTTCACCAACTCAAACCTCTGGTCGCCTGGTGTAAGATCTTTAAAATCTAAGTCGCGTGAAGCACGTGCGATGAACAAGCGAGAACCTTGCAGCACATGAAAGCGAAACCATGGAAACAATCAAGGCCCCCTTCGGAGTTCTAGGACTAGTAGAAGTTAAGACTTCAATCCAACCCTAAAGCCTAAACACCTACAATCCTGAATCCTAAACCCCCCTAAGCCCCTAAACCCTATACCCTCCTAAACCCTAAACCCTAAACCCCTAAACCCTATACCCTCCTAAACCCAAAACCCCTTAACCCTAAACCCTCCTAAATCCTAAAGCCTCTAACACCCCTAAAACCCCTAAAAAATCCTACCTCATCGACTCGAAGTCTCGGGGTTTCTGCCTTCGCCGAGCTGAATCTACAGCTGGCCGTGCTCGCTGTCTTTCGGCTCTGCCTGGCTAGGTTTGGGGGAGGGGGGGGGGGGGGTTNNGTTTAGGGTTTAGGGTTAGGGCCTTTTTTACGGGCTTTTTAGGGTATTCTTTTGGGGGGGGCGGTTCTGAGGTTCAATGGCGTTTGGGCGTTGTTCGGATTTAGGCTTCAGAGGGTTTTGGTGTGAGAAATTGAGGTGCAGGGATGTGCACCTCAGTGCCCCCAGCCCTGAACCCAAAACCCTAAACCCCTAAACCCCTAAAAACTAAACCCCTAAACCCTAAACCCCTAAACCCTAAACCCAACACCCCTAAACCCTAGACCCTCCCAAAGGGGCAGCGGGTTCTTTTACCGTCTCCTCTTGCTTGGCTCCCGGCCGCACTCCGAGCACGGAGAGACCAGCAAGGCAAAGGCCCCTTAGACCTGCTTAGGGCCTAGGGGTTTGGGGGTTTAGGGGTTTAGGGTTCAGACCTTAGGGTTTAGGGTTCAGACCTTAGGGTTTAGGGTTCAGACCTTAGGGTTTAGGGTTCAGACCTTAGGGTTTAGGGTGAAGTTGAGGGCTTTGCTGTGGGGTTGCTTTCCTGATGGACTCGCCATGTGGGCACCCGGGAAGCAAAAAGAGAATGCTGCAAAGAAATCCCTCATTTGTAGCAGCATGGACTATAACTACAACGGCCTTCCAACACGGCCATCGCCTTCAGAGATTCTGTTGCCGGCCTGTCCTGTACACTTATTGACATACTTGTCTACCCCATATCATGACCAAACCCAGAAGGTGGCTGTGACCATCTGTGACCCGAGAGCGGTGTCGGGCAACTCATCTATCATGGATGGGCGCTCGTATCAGTGATGCCTGAAGCCCGATGGGGAAAGCTCCTAAACTCGGATTTGTCACTAGAGTCACTCGAGAGTCGAGAGAGGCCTCCTTGAGGGCTACGGCTTGAAGGATGTTCGAAGCTTAAACATCCACGCTCTCGGAGCCTATGGCCCCAGGTCTCATGTCAAGAAAACACGGCTCCACCATACCTTTGGCAAGCAAGTGCTTCGATTTCGTCCACAGACTTCCCGCAGACCCAACTATTCTGCTCAAACTACCAACCCCTAATAAGAGCCAGGGCTGTCCCCGGCCTTTTCGCGACTTCAGAGCGCGATCGCGAGTTGAACATGTTGCTCCTCCTTCCGCCAGGTAATTTCAGACAATCGGGGACCCAAACAAAGAACCGAACTTGTACGATCTTCAGCACAAGGATCCCCAGAAAAGGATCTACTGTTACATGCCCCCACCATTCTTAAAACCCCAACCGCAACCTGGGCTGACGTGTCCTGCTAAACACGGGACCGGAGCAATGCATGCCACAGCCGGGGTCAGCTGCATTATTTGGTAAAAAACGAATAATCGTGGGTTCTGGGCTGGGTTTAGAACTGCGGCTTTTCGAGGCTGAAAGGATGATCATCGGGTGGATCACTAGGAAGGCTTTGAAGATAAGGTATGGTATGAAGGGGAGTGCAAGACTCAGCGGTGCGGCATGCTGCCGCCCCTGCTCGAAGCCAACATGGCCACTCGACATGCAGAAACACCCCAACAAATACGAGCTTCGGTCTTCGGAGTTGTCCTGCTTGTGCAACAGCACGTACAACTCGAAAAGCTGCACAAACGAGTGGCATTACAAAGCGGCGGCTCTTGCGGAACTACCCAAGCACGCTGCGCCCCCTGTTTCTGCGGCTCTCTTTAGCTTGGGTCCTTCTGCTCAACAACCGCAGCACTGCGTGCTGCCAGAAAGCGAGCACTTGCGACGTGGTTTCTGCCTGAAATGCCCGCATGGCCTTGCTTCGCAGCTGCAACTCTCCGTTGCTTGCTGAGTGCAGCTGAAGCAACAGATCCGGAAAGCTGGCGAAGTAAGCCATGTGCGGCAAACGAGCAATGTCCGAATAGGAGGCCCAGTAATGGCACCGCGCCGGGTCGATGTGCCTTAAGCCCTTCGTCGCGCAGAAGGGCGGCGGATGTGGCCAAGTTTCGGACGCGTTCTGTGCAATCGCAGGCTCCATTACGGCAGGATCAGACACGGTCCAGCTGAAGGCCCACATAAAGAAGTCAGCCGGCAAGTACAATGGAACACCCATACTGTACAGCTCCAACAACTTGATGAAGTGTACATCGTATGGGAAAACAACTGCTGCTCGATGCTCGGCCAGCCGTTTGTACCGGTCTTTCCGGCCACTTTTCCAGGCTGGCACTTCCTCAAATCCCACCACTTGCAGCTTGCGAGTCCCTGCATTCAGAGCGCTGAACTCCTTGAGCAGTGGCAGGAAGAAAGGCCGGTGCAACTGCTGCTGCACCACGAGGATCCGGGAGAGGTCCTCCTCCTGAGGGGCCCTCCATTGCCATCGTGCTGTTTGGATGGCCAGGTATCTCGCCACTGGCAGCTTCAACCCAGTTTGCCACAGCACCTCGCAGGACTTCTCTGGAAGGGGGAACGAAGCGACAGCTAGGCCGGCGACCTGCAGTTGAAGGAACGCAGTGTCACCTGAAGCACTGCAGCACGTGAGCTGCAGGCAGCTGCCGAAGCTGGCTCTGGGATCCCGGCACACGAAAACATTCTTTGGGTCCTGAGCCTTGGGGCATTGCGTCATACGAAGTCTCCCCTGCACGAGCCCCGGCTTCTTAGGCCAACCCTCTACATGGAGACATCTGTGAAGCACTGAGACAAGCACCAGCTCACGAAAGTCCCTGAGCCTGTCATACGGGGAGTTGCTACAGTGGTGATGTCTGAAAGCATAGCATAGCTTAGGATGCGGCCACAATGTCCTGAGGTGCGGCTGCACGAACAGGAAGATGGGCTGGTCCTGCATCTGAGAGTCTGACAATCCGTCAAACGCTTCCCGAGTTGAATCGTAGAGCTGCACAAAAACTTCGCTTCGGAGATACTCACAAAACTGTTTTCACTTTCGGTGCGCCAAGCTACGGCTTTGCGGCGGTAATGGCAGCAGCAGTCATGTGCAGAGAGAAGTTCTCGGACAGTCAGAAATGCTACTGCAAATCTACATTTAAATTGCATTCTACATGCACGGACTCAGAATCAAAAGACAAGAATACTGGACCCTTCTCCCCCGTCCATCACGCCGAGGATTGGCTTTCGGAAATGTTGGTACAGCTTGCACCAGTAGATTGGGATGGAACCTCACTCATGCAAGATCACACAACATTGATTCCCTGCAACTTTGTCCGGGCAGCGAAACTTGCATCAGAGACTTTCGCACTGGCTGCATCGTGATGGCTCTAGGAGGCTGACACATGAAGGCATCCACCGTCCGCAGCGAACTTCGGAACCTAAAGCTCAACAAAAACACTATGAAATCGCCTTCAGATACGCCCCGGTCCTTGCTGAAGCTGATCGAAAGACGCTGAGGAGTCCCAACTGAAGCCAAAGCGCTATGCGAGGACTCGAACCCCAAACCCAAAGCCCTGAAGCGCCGAAGCTTCGGGGTCAGAAGCGGGCTCAGAAATTTGGGGACACTCGGAAGCCGCAAGGCGAGGGGGTCGGGCCCCCGGCAGGTGGTGGAACTCGCGTGCAAGTCGGTCTGAGGATACAGGGAGAGCTCGGAGGACATGGGAGGCGGCCCAGGCTTAGCACGCGGCCAATGTCCCTGCCGACTTTCTCCACCTGCGAACTGCGAAGTTTCAACATATCTATATATATATATATATGTATATATATATTTTTTTTTTTGAATCGGCTAGTTCCTTAACTTAACAAAGTAACTAGCTAAGTACATACTTAATTCGTTCATTCATTAACCAGTGAATTGTCTAACTGATCACTTCATTGGCTCATTAGCTCATTCATGAGTCAATTCATTGATGGATTACTTGAGTAGTTCATGACGTGGTAAGTGAGTTAGTTAGTTAGTTAGTTAGTTGGTTGGTTGGTTGGTTGGTTAGTTAGTTAGTTGCCGAGTTAGGTAAATAGTTAGTTATTTATTTAGTAAGTTAGATAGTTAGTTGGTTAATTAGATAGTTAGCTAGTGAGCTAGTTAGCTGGACAGTTAGCTAGTTAGTCAGTTAGTTAGCTAGTTAGCTAGTTAGTTAGTTCCTAGTTGGCTAGTTAGTCCGTCAGTCAGTCAGTCAGTTAGTTAGTTAGTTGGTTATTTAGTTAGTTAGTTGGTTAGTTAGTTAGTTAGTTAGCTAGTCAGTCAGTCAGTCAGTCAGTCAGTCAGTCAGTCAGTCAGTCAGTGAGTTAGTTAGTTAGTTGGTTGGTTGGTTAGTTAGATAGTTGGTTGGTTAGCTAGTTGGTTAGTTAGTTGGTTAGTTAGCTGGCTAGTTAGTTAGGTTAGCTAGTTAGCTAGCTAGTTAGCTAGTTCAGTAAGTAAGCTAAACTAAGTTACGTTAAGTTAAGTTAGGTTAGCACACCCCATTATACAAACTCACACAACAATATCTTTTTAGAAATAGTTTGTGTATACATATGCTGCAATATGCTTTTTGCTGTTTACAAAGTCCGGTACAAGGCAGATGAAGTTTCAGCTCTACCTCCTCGAGGCCATCCAGGAATCCGGCTCCAGGACGAATCTGGTAGATCCTGGCAGGGCCAAGATGTCAATTTGACAATGAGCAAAAGCCCCTTCCCTCAGAGCCTTGGGTGGCGAAGAAGTGCCGCAACTCGTCCGTCCGAAAAGCACACGTTGTGGAAGCGGCAGTAGAGGCCTTGTGCCCCGCTACATGTCAATGCAATTTATACATAAACATACTATGCACACTGCTCTTCGCGAATGAGAGCCACACAGCTGACAGAGTTGCAAACCAGAGACGAGATTCCAAGATCCTAATGCTACAAGACTTACTATGCCTCGGCGTGCCAAGGGCGAGACTCACACTCTGCCGGTCCACGCGCACTCGAAAGTTCTGAAGATCTCAGTCAGAGACATGCAAACAGCCTTAAGTCGTCTATGAAACAAAGTGTCCCAGTGTCTCGGGGCCTGGCGCCTTGTGAATAAGTAGGCAATTTCTCCGGACCTAAAATTCCAAACTTGAGAGGTGAACGCGCGTCTCTCCGAAGCTACTACCCCTGAGCCAGTGCTTGCCTCGTGTTGGGGCCGCTGCATAATGCTGTGCTGGTCTGTCAGCCAGAGGCGAAATCGAGGTGGCTCCACCTGTGACAGTTGCAGCAAAGTTGCACCGCTGGCACGTGGCTTGTCCAGTGCATGTTGGAGCTACGTTGATTTATGCATCGCGGGCACTCGCTTGCGGCCTCCTCCGGGATCTTGACGGCTGGTAGCGGCCAGACAAAGGGCAGCGGAGATGGTCTAACCTTTCCAGCGAGTCGGATCCCGACGACGACGACGACGCGAAGTTATTACAAAAGAAACGGCTTGGCACAGATTACCAGCAAACAAGAGAGGGCGGTGCTGCTTCCGGTGAAAAGGTCTTCCAGGCATCCTCGAGACCTGGGAGACAATTTGTACATCAGAAATCGCGGGCCCACTATCACGGTGGGCCTTTATCTTCAGGATGCAGGAGGTTCAACAAGATGTCCGATCGCCTCGAGAAGAACAGATGACTATGCCATGACTCCACGAAATGGAGCGCACCCATCACCCCCCGAGCACCGCCCCAAGCGCCTTGCGGGCCAAGGCGATGAGCTTAAGACCTCTGCGAAGCAACGGAGATACGTGTCCCGCCCACGGCTCTCTCTGGGGCGCGGGCATCTGTAGAACCGAAGTACAGCAGCTCCTGTCAGCGAAAGACTCACTGGGCATTCCAATGCTCACCAACATGTGCCAGACATCGCACTTTCGCAAATGACTTGCTGCACGGAAGAAACATCATCTCCACCTCTGCAAGTGCCAGCATCTGCCGACGCACCTCGCTGCTCGAAGAGAACATGATGCAGGAGACATGCCACATGCAAAGGCAGACTCAACAACACTGTCTCTGGTAGTGAATATAGTACTGCCGTGGCCTCTGCACAGCCGTCTATGCGCAGTCTACAGGAACACTGCCGAGAGTTTCAGTCACGGTCTTGCGAGTCTGTTGCTTCTCTGCAGAAGGCGCGGGCATGGCCAACATGTCGTCGAGCGATCACTTCCAGAGCCGTGACCTGCGAATGGAAGTACGGCAGACAGCATGAATCGTACCAAGGTGCCCGCTCCTCGAACTCTCTGGAATCAGAGACCCTTTGCAAATGAACAGGGCTGCTGGAGGCTCGTGGGTGCCCTAGGCCTAGATCCCCCAAAGCGGTGGGAATTCCCATCTTTTCTTCTGCATCATCGGCAAGGCCTGCGCGCTAAACCCCTGAAAGCCAAGCCCCAAGGAGTCAGCTCAGCCATCGGCCAAGCCAAATAAGCAGGAGCTAGCAGAATCGCTCCATGCAGTAGAATGGCTCGACTGTGCTTCCTGGCATGCTGCTTCCGACGACACGCACAAACACACTCTCTCTAAGTCTCTTTCTCACACACAAGCTCAGACATGTTTGTACTCTAGAGATAGGGCGACAGACACAGAGACAGATAAACAGAAAGCTAGATAGATAGATCGATAGATAGAAACACAGGCAGACAGACAGATAGATAGACACAGAGATAACATGAGATAACTATAGTTTTCATATGGCATGAAAGTGACACTGTGCAACCGGTGGGAACCTCCACTGGGGGGCTTATAGGTTCGGGTCCCTCATTCTGAGAAATGTTAAATAGAATAGCTATGAGTTGTATGAACAGTTCATCAAAGGTGCCCTTAAATAGTCTTGCGCTCGTTTCATCCCCACTGGAATGACAAGAACACCAGGCCATCACTCACAGTTCGCCAGCAAGGTGACTTGTGGCGGCCCGGCGGCGGCAGATAGCGAGAAGACGTTAGAGGAATCCAGACGAAACTGCAGGAGTGCGAAACCAGAAATGGAAGCTGAGGGAGAACGAATGCCGCACGATTTAGGACGGACAAAGCACATATGGTGACAGAGGGATTCCTCGTGCGACCGGCATCCGAGAATGTACAGGCGAACAGAGAAGCACCGCTCAGTGCAGCACACGCCACCTTCTGCGACATGGAATATGGGCATCATCTTGGAACTCGTATACTGGACTGCTCTGCCCACCGAAACCCTAATCCGGTGCTGCTTTCCAAGTTTGGCTCGCCCTCAAAGAGTCCGAGCTTCCACCCGCTGTCCTGCAGCTGTTCGCCGAAGCTTCGAAGCTCTTCTGTCGGGCCACGGCCAAGGCCTAAGAAATGAGAAGGGGCTATGCGGCTATAGGAACCCCCATATAAAACCCTTGTCGTTACCCTTCTCCCTTAGAGCTTTTAATGCTTCCTGTAAGGGTTTCGGTCCGGATTCTACATGGGGGGGGCTCCTAAACCCTCATATGGAACCCTTTTAGACACGTTCTTTTTCGGTACCCTTATAGAAAATCCTAAACCCTAAACCCTAAACCGTGACAGGACCTGGGCTGAATGCTGGCCCAGCTCTGAAACACCGAAACCGACTCGTCGTAGGGCTCCTGGCGAATGCAAAGAATGGTGGCTTAGGGTTTCGGAACTTTAGGGTTTAGGGTTTAAAGTTTAGGTTTTCGGAAGTTTAGGGTTTAGGGTAAAATGGCAATGATAGTCGTAAGCAATAGTAACAGTAGTGAACTAATGATGGTATGACAGTAGCAGTCAGCTTTCCCTATCGAATGGCATTCCCTGCAGAGTGAGCAAGCTCCTGTGGAAACGATCCTTCCTCAACGGAAGACCTGGAATCACAAGTTCGAGACTGCTTGACATGCGACCGCAAGTGACTCTTGTGACTCTTAGCCACCTTTGAGGCCTTCAAATGCCTTCAAGCGAGTGTAAGGATGCGGCTCCACGGCCAATCTGTACCTTGACCAAAGAGCCGATGAGTTGCAAGATAGAGCCTGCACGACTTCGCCCAAGAAACGACAAAGGAGACGTGTTGCCGAAGGCCTCCGGAATCACCAGCCCGAAACTGTTGAACCTCAGGCACACTCCCATCTTCCCGATCCTAGCGGCGAGGATGTTCCTTCGATCCCGATCACATCTACGGCGATTTCTCTGGGGAGCGCCTGGCTCCGACCGACTGGTCAATGGCGGCCATTTGGTTGCCGTAGACCGCAGCCGGGCATCGGCATCAGCCGCTTCCGTTCTACGGATAGAGCCCAGGTGTCTATGGACTAAAAGGCTACCTGTCGGACCAGCTGTCCTGAGCAAACGTGGGCTCACGAGCTTCACTCCCCAGCCTTTTCGAAGAAAAGCCGATGCCCCAAACTCAAGAGCAGTCGAGCAGTCGAGACTCCAAGCCACTGCTACCACGCACAGCTATCAGCCATGCAACGTCGCTGCCAAGGGGCTTGAACTTACAAGTAGCCCGTAGCTGCGCCTTTTCCTTCTTTGCAGCTGATCTCCGCTACTAACGCATAATGCAGGCAGACTGGAACTGAGTTTGGCCGTGCTACCTGCCAGGATTAGGCCAGAAGTGTTTGCTGCATCATCGATGCGAGCGAACAAACATGGACATCCTCAGCGCGGTGGCGTTCGCGAGCGATGCTGTCGAGGAGAGTTGTCTGGAACCTCACGAAACATGTGTGTGTGTGTGCGCCTGAGGGCAGCGGCTCCCGTAGCACCCCAAACTTTTCAGCCGAGGTGCGGAGGTGATGACTTGCGACACTTCGTTGTGCAGAGCCTGCACGGGTCACTTTCTGGGAAGTGTGCCAGAAGGGCCTAGGAGAACTTGCTCGTGCCTACAATGCTATCATACGGACTTCTTGGATGCTAGTGGCACTGACAACAAAGCAACTCATGCTTCCCGCCTTGAACCGCTGGCGCAGTGCGACAATAGCACGCTCCAGTGCCACCTCTGCGAGAACACACATAGCAACATGCAGTTGAATCGCATTGAATCAGCCTGGTGTTAACGGAAAGCTCGACTCAGTTGAGATTACGGCTTCGCGTCCTTCAACAAAGTCGTGCCAGAACTCTGTGCGGGAAGCAGGTTCTGGCCTGCAGTACCCCGAGCGCGTTAGAAGAGCAGTGCAACATCGACAGAAAGAAGAGGTGTGCGGGAACGGCCCCGAGTACAGGTGAGCCTGATCACGTTGGCAAAGACAAAGCCTGCAGCACCGGTGGCACGCGGGGACTGCTGCGAGCAAGAGCTCATTGCTACGTAAGCCTTGCTGTATACCATAGCCCATCGCTGGTGTCAAGCCGTGTGCCACCAAGTAACGCTCGACATCCTCCAGCACTTGCAGGAGCTTCTCACCTTGCTCGGGAGTCCTGGCGTCAAGAAGTCAGAATAGGTGGATGTTGGAATCGCCTCTGCTGCAAGCCGACGGCCCGTCCTGGGTCCTCTGAAGTTCAGAAGAGCTGCAGCATCATGCATGTCTACAGCAGCGCCATGCACCTCCAAATCCCAGGCCACCAGGCGCCGCCATGCATTCGGATGTCTTGGCAACGAGCTGATACCAAGGGGGCCTTTTTGAGGTGGTCCTGAATGGCAGCGCATCTTGACCTGGGCTCTATAAATCTTCCCGGCGGCGCTTAAGGCAGAAATCTTCTAGCACGCGCACACGCACACACAACAGAGCAGTACCCGACGTTGGCCCAGCGCCAGACTCAAATATCCCTGCTTCGTCTCTGTTGGAACGATTCCCATCGTGTCGCCTGCAGAAAATCACAGGCGGGGTGCCAACACAGAACTAGTCAAACACTGCTGCACCGCAGCCGACACAACCCTTGATTTTGTGTCCACGTCTGCAAATGAAAATCGATACTCGATGCACCGCTTCTTGCGATGCTCGGCTTGCCGGAGCTTACGAGACATGAAACTTGTACCAGCCAAGCTGTTGGATCAGCGCCGCATCAATGCCGGCTCTTCGCCAGGCTTCAGGCGGCGCGCGACTAGCGTCGCCGAGTTGCCCCCGGGGTGCAACCAATCAGGCAGATCGCCAATGGGCCCCAGCATAGGGATCTGCCAGGTGCGATCATGTGTGCTTTCATACGATCCTGCTGTCTGTACTTGTCACTGATAGCTACACTCGAAGTGAATGGTGTCGATAGTTACGCTTGAAACTGTTGGTTCACCTACCAAAACTAGTACCAGGATGCGAGGGAAATCGGAACCGGGGGGGTGAGCCTCGTAGACGCAGAGGCCAGCTTCAGTGTCCAAGAAGGGGATGGGGCACTTGGAGAGGCTGTCAGGAAACGCCACCCTGGCCAGCAGGGTCAAGTAGAGCTCCTGGGATGAACCCGAAGATGACACGGAAGCTCACTTTTTGGTTGAGTTAGGTTTGGGGAGGTTTGGGGTTTGCTGCAGAGTTTTAGCTCTAGCTTCTCTTCGCCAGGGGGCGAGGGAGGCTTGTAGCTTCACCTTCTGGTCACCGCCATCCGGACTCGGGACTTCGACTTCGAAAACTCGCTCCAGCCCGAAGCCTGCAGGGCTTCTGACTCTGATATGGGGGCCTGCAGCTTGCGTAGCTTCTTACCTTTACAGTTCCTACATAATAGTACTGGATATACCCTAAAACCCTAAGTATACTAATGCCCGTCATAGCCCTAGACTGTCCCGGGGAATCTTGGTGAGAGCAGCCAAGAAACGCTCGAGGACCCACTTCAGTGCACCAAACTCCAAGAGCACGGGAGTGACCAAAGCTGCGCCGAAGGCTGCAAGGCGGCTGGTGATGAAACCACCATCGATGCGGCCAACATCCTCAAGCATCAAAGCCAGTGAAAACCAACTTAGCCTAGTGGCCTAGTACTAGTCGTGCGGTGCTACACGGAGATGGCATTCTGATGTGATCACCTTTGTGCTGCGCACAGAGAAGGCCCGATCCGGCATCCGTTTGGGGAAAACACTGCGGGCTCGGACTCTCGCAGCACCTTCTGCGCCCTTCGCGACCACAAACAAAAACAAATGGAAGCTTCACGATGCCGCTTCCCTGGATGAGAGCATGAGATGGGGTCGTGGTACGGCACTAGAACGGCAGCCAGTTCATGATGATTGGATGTCGCATGATGTCGCATGTCCTGCTACGGCCCTTACTCATACTAAGGACAGCCGTCACCGCGCCCCACCACCCTCCAGACAGCATCGTCAAGCTTGACCAGAGTGAACAAGCCGACCGGACTTATTCAAGTGCTGCTCGGGTGCCGAAGCCTGCTATATACACGACACAATCACCATGTGCTGTCTGCTTCCCACGAACCAGTACTATTCATCAAGCTATCTAATTTGGTGCGACCAGGTGGCTGGCCGCGGTTTCGGTCCGATGTCGATCCAGTATCCTTAGGCTCAGCCAGTCTTTGCAGTGCATGGAGCCTCGTCGACTTCCACCGTGCAGGTCACAGTTGAAAGCTTTGACAAGTGACTGCGAGCGGCGGCTTGTCTTTCGAGCCCTCCTCCTGCTCCTCCTGTTGCTGATACTACTCCTGCTGCTGCTGCTGCT